>MU249627.1:6157692-6351552 GCA_018977245.1 Lethenteron camtschaticum
CCCCCCGTGTCTCCGCGTGTCTCTCCGTGTCTCCCCGTGCTCTCCCCCCGTGTCTCCGCGTGTCTCTCCGCGTGTCTCTCCCCGTGTCTTCCCCCGCGTCTCTCCCCGTGTCTCTCCCCGTGCCACCGCGTCTCTCCCCGCGTCTCTCCCCGTGTCTCCCCGTGTCTCCCCGTCTCTCCCCGTGTCTGTGTCCCCTGTGTGTGTCTCCCCGTGTCTCCCCNCTCTCCCGTGTCTCCCCGTGTCTCCCCGTGTGCCACCCCGTCTCTCCCCGTGTCTCTCCCCGTTCTCCCGGTCTCTCCCGTGTCTCCCCGTGTCTCTCCCCGTGTCTCCCCGTGTCTGCTCCCCGTGTCTNCCCCGTGTCTCCCCNTGTCTCTCCCCGTCTCTCCCCGTGTCTCTCCCCGTGTCTNCCCCCGTGTCTCCCGTGTCTCTCCCCGTGTCTCTCCCGTGTCTCCCCGTGTCTCCTCCCGTGTCTCCCCCGTGTCTCTCCCCGTGTCTCCCCCGTGTCCGCGTGTCTCCCCGTGTCTCCCCGTGTCTCCCCCGTGTCTCCNCGTGTCTCTCCCCGTGTCTCTCCCCGTGTCTCCCCGTGTCTCTCCCCCGTGTCTCTCTTCCGTGTCTCCTCCTGTCTCTCCCCGTGTCTCCCCGTGTCTCTCCCCGTGTCTCCCCCCGTGTCTCCCGTGTCTCCCCGTGTCTCCCCCCCGTGTCTCCCGTGTCTCTTCTGTCTCCCCGTGTCTCCCNCGCGTCTNCCCCGTGTCTNCCCCGTGTCTCCCCGCGTCTCCCCGTGTCTCCCCGTGTCTCCCCCGTCTCTCCCCGTGTCTCCCCCGTGTCTCCCCCCCGTGTCTCCCCCCGTTCTCCCGTGTCTCCCCGTGCCACGCGTCTCTCCCCGTTCCCCGTGTCTCCCCCGTGTCTCCGCGTGTCNNCCCCCGTGTCTCCCGTGTCTCCCCCTGTCTCCCGTGTCTCTCCCCCCGTGTCTCCCCCCGTGTCTCTCCCCGTGTCTCCCCCGTCTNCCCGTGNCTNCCNTGTCTCCCCTGTCCCCGTGTCTCCCCGTCTNCCCGTGCTCNCCCCGTGTCTCCCCCCGTGTCCCCGTGTCTCTCGCGTGCTCCCCCGTGTCTCCCCGTGTCTCCCCGTGTCTCCCCCGTCTCTCCCCGTGTCCCCGNCTCNCCCCGTGNCTCCCCCTGTCTCACCCGTGTCTCCCGTGNCTCCCCTGTCTCCGTGTCTCCCCCGTGTCTCTTTCCCGCGTGNCTCCCCCGTGTCTCCCCGTCTCCTCTCTCCCCGTGTCTCCCCCGTGTCTCCCCCCGTGTCTNCCCCCGTGTCTCCCCCGTGTCTCNTCTCTCCCNTGTCTCCCCCGTGTCCCCGTCTCTCCCCGTCTCTCTNCCCGTGTCTCTGTCTCCCCGTCTCTCCCCCGTGTCTCCCCCGTGTCTCCCGTGTCTNCCGTGTCTCCCCCGTGCCACTCCGTGTGTCTCCCCCGTGTCTCCCCCGTCTCTCCCGTGTCTCCCCCCGTGTCTCCTGCGTGTCTCCCGTGTCCGTGTCTCCCCGTGNCTCCCTGTCTCCCCGTGTCCCCGTGCTCCCCCTGTCTCCCTCCGNCTCTCTCCACCCCCGTGTCTCCCCGTGTCTCCCCCCGTGTCTCCGCGTGTCTCCCCGTGTCCCCGTGTCCCGCGTCTCCCCCGTGTCCCGTNCCACCGCGTCTCCCCTGCGTCTCTCCCGTGTCTCCCCCCGTGTCNCCCGTGTCTCTNCCCGTGTCTCCCCGTGTCTCCCCTCCGTGTCTCCGCGTGTCCCCGTGTCTNCCCGTGTCCCCGTNCCACCGCGTCTCNCCCGTCTCTCCCGTGTCTCCCCCTGTCCNCGTGTCTCCCCGTGTCCTCTCCCCCGTGTCTCCCCCTGTCCCCGTCTCTCCCGTGNCTNCCCGTGTCTCCCCNTGTGTCCCCCGTGCTNCCCCTGTGTCTNCCCGTGTGNCTCCCNTGTCTCCCCCGTGTCCCGTGTCTCCCCTGTCTCCCNTGNCTCNCCCGTGTCTNCCCCGTGTCTCCCCCGTGTCTCNNCGTGTCTCCCCGTGTCCCCCGTGTCTNCCCGTGTCTCTCCCCGTCTCCCCGTGTCTCCCCGTGTCTCCCGTGTCTCACCCGTGTCTCTCCCTGTCTCACCCGTGTCTNCCCGTGTCNCCCGTCGTCTCCCCCCGTGTCTCCCCTGTCCCCCGTCTCTCCGTGTCNCCCGTGTCTNCCCGTGTCTCTCCCCCGTCTCCCCCGTGTCTNCCCTGCGTGTCTCCCCCGTGTCTCCCCCCGTCTCTGTCCCGTGTCTCCCCCGTCNCCCGTCTCTNCCCGTCTCTCCCCCCCGTGTCTCTCTCCCCCCCGCGTCTCNCCCGTCTCTCTCCCCGTGTCTNCCACCGTGTCTCCTGCGTGTCGTGCCCCTGTCTCCCGTGTCCCCGTGTCTCCCCTGTNCCCGTGTCTCTNCCCGTGTCTCCCCCGTGTCCTGCTGTGTCTCCCGTGTTGTCCCGCGTCTNCCCGTGTNCCGTCTNCCCGTGTNCCCGTGTCTCCCCGTGTCTCGCGTGTCCCCGTGCNCCCCCCGTGTCTCCCCCGTGTCTCCTGCTCTCCCTCCCCGTCCCCGCGTCTCCCCCGTGCTCCCCCGTCGCCCCGCGTCTCTCCCCGCGTCTCCCCCTCTCCCCGTGTCCCCCGTCTCTNCCCGTGTCTNCCCCTGTCTCCCCCGTGTCTCCCGGCGTGTCTGTCCGTCTCCCCCGTGTCCCCCGCGTCTCTCCCGTCTCCCCCGTGTCTCCCCCGTGTCTCCCGTGTNNCCCCGTGTCTTCCCCNTGTCTCCCCCGTGTCTCTCCCCGTGCTCCCCCGNCTCCCCCGTCTTCCCCGTCTCCCGTGTCTCCCCCCGTGTCTCCCGGCGTGTACNCCCGTGTCNCCCTGTCTCCCCCGTGTCTCTCTCTNCCCGGTGTCTCCCCCGTGTCTCCCCCCTGTCTCNGCGTGTCNCCCGTGTCTCCCCCCGTGTCTCCCCCCGTGTCTCNAGCGTGTCNCCGGNCTCNCCCTGTCTCCCGTGTCCCGTGTCTCTNCCCGTGTCCTCCCCCCCGTGTCTNCCCNCTCCCCGTGTCNCCCGTGTCTCCCCCCGTGTCTCCCTGTGTGTCNNCCCGTGTCNCCCGTGTCTCCCGTCCCCCGTCNCCGCNTCTCTNCCCGTGTCTCTCTCCCGTCTCCTGTGCTCTCNCCCCNTGTCCCCGTGTCTCCCCCGTGTCTCCCCCCNTTCTCNCGTCTCCCCNGTGTCTCCCGTGTCTCTCCCCCGTGTGTCTCTCCCGCNTCTCCCCGTGTCTCTGCCCCGCTCTCCCGTGTCTCCCCTGTCTCCCCCCGTGTCTCTCCGGCGTGTCCCGTCTCCCCGTGTNCCCNTGTCTCTNCCCGTGTCNCACCCGTCTCTCCCCGTGTCTCCCCTGTCTCTCNCGTGTCTTNCCCGTTCTCTCCCCNTGTCTNCCCGTGTCTCTCTTTCCGTGTCTCCGTGTCCCGTGTCCCCCTCCNTGTCTCCTGCNTGNCTCCCCGTGTCTCCCCCCGTGTCTCCCCCCTGTCCCCGTGTCTCGTGTNNNCCCGTGNCTCNCCCTGTCCATCCCGTGTCTCCCCGTCTCNCCGTGTCNCCTCGTCCGTGTCCCCCCNCNGTGTCTTTCTCCCCCGTGTCTCCCCCTTGGTGTCCCTGTCTNCCCGTGTCCCCGTGTCTCCGTGTCCCGTCTCCCCCCTGTCTTCCTCCTGTCTNCCCGTGTCTCTCTCCGTGTCTCCCCCCGTGTCTCTNCCCGTGTCCCCGTGTCTCCCCTGTCTCCCCGTGTCTCCNTGTCTGTGTCCCGNCTCCCGTCTCCCCGTGTCTCCCCCCGTGTCTCTCNCGTGTCNCCTGTCATCCCCCCGTGCTCCCCCGTGTCCTCNCAGTGNCTCCCGTCCCTGTCTCCCCCCTCCCCTGNCTNCCTCCCGTCCTCTNCCCNTGNCTCTCCCGTCTCTNCCCTGTCTCCCGTGTCTNCCCNTGTCTCGTCTCTCCCTGTCTCCCCCGTNCCCGTGTCTCTCCCGTGTCTNCCNGTGTTCNCCACCTGTCTCCTCGGTGTCTCCCCCGTGTCTNCCTCCTTCCCGTGTCTCCTGTTACCCGTGTCTCCCTCCCGTGTGTCTCCCCCTGTCCCCNTGNCTCACCCNACCCGTGTCCCCGTGTCTCNCCGTGNCTTGTCTCTGTCNNNTGTCCCCTCTCTCCCGTGNCTCCCGTCTCCCCGTCTCTNCCCGTGTCTCTCCCGTGTCTCCTGCNCCCGTGTCNNCCGTGTCTCTCCCGTGTCCCGTGTCTCTCCCGCAGTCCCCGTGTCTTCCCCGTGTCTCCTGTCTCTTCGCCGCGTGTCNGNCTCCNTGTCATCTGTCCGTGTCTCTNNCCCGTGTCTCCCNTCGTGTGTCCGTGTCTTCTCCGTGTCTCCCCGTCTTNCCCGTCNCCCGTCCCGTGTCTGTGTCTACGTGTCTCCCCCGTCTCTCCCCGTGTCTCCCCGTGTCTCTNCCCGTGTCTCNCCCGTGTCTCCCTCTCCCCGTGTCCCCCGCGTCTCTCCCGTGTCTCCNCGTCTCTCCCGTGTCTCCCCCGTGTCTCCCGTCTCCCCGTGTCTCCCGTGTCTCCCTGGGTCTCCCCTTTCTCCCCGTGTCTCCCTGTGTCTCCCCGCGCGTGTCTCCCTGTGTCTCCCCGTGTTCNCCGTCTCTCCGTGTCTCTCCGTGTCTCCCCGTGTCTCTCCGTGTCTCCCCGCGTCTCTCCGTGTCTCTCCGTGTCTCCCCGTGTCTCCCCGTGTCTCCCCCCGTGTCTCCCCGTGTCTNCCCGTGTCTCCCCGTGTCTCCCCGTCTCTCCCTGTGTCCTCTCTCCCCGTGTCTCNNTACCCGTGTCTCCCCCCGTGTCTCCCCGTGTCTCCCCGCGTCTCCCCGTGTCTCCCCGTGTCTCTCCCCGCGTNCCCNTGTCTCCCGTGTCTCCCCGTGTCCCCCCGTGTCTCTTCCCGCGTCTCTCCTCCTCCCGTGTCTCCCCGTGTCTCTCCCGTGTCTCCCCGTGTCTCCTTACGTCTCCCGTGTCTCTCCCCGGTCCCGTGTCCCCCGTGTCCCTCCCCGCATCTCCCCGCGAGNCCCTCCAAGGGAATCTGCCCGCGATGCGCATGGCGTGGACGTGGTGTCCCCCGGTGTCTCCTTACGTCTCCCCGTGTCTCTCCCCGCGTGCCGTGTCTCTCCCCGCGTGCCCGTGACCCCCCGTGTCTCCCGTGTCTCTCCCCGTGTCTCCGCGTCCCTCCCCGCTAGCCCCGCCGAGGGCAAGCTGCCCGCAATGCGCACGGCGTGGGACGTGGTGTCGCGCGTGCGCTGGGACGAGACGCTCGACGCCGCCGAGTGGAGCGTCGTCTACGTCGACCGCTTCCTGGGGGAGCTGGAGCGCCCTTTCCTCGACTTCTGGTNGGGGGGGCTGGCGGGAGCCCCCACGGCGAGCTGGCCGTGCCGCAGCACCGCGTGCGCCGCCTGCGCTGGCGCGGGAGTGCGTGTGGGACCGCGAGCGCCGCCTCGACCGCGTCTTCGGCTCCACGGGGGGGGACGCCGTCGTCTTCGCTGACCCGACGGCCCCTCGTCCGGGGCAGCGGCCGGGGAACAGGGGCAGCGTGGGACCNGGGGGCAGCANGGGACCAGAGGGCAGCGTGGGACCGGGGGCAGCGTGGGATCGGGGGCAGCAGGGCAGCACGTGGAAGGGTCAGACGAGAGAGCGCAGAGGGATGCGACGGGGCCAGAGAGGGCGAGCTGGAAGGACGAGGGCGGAGTAGAGGGGTCGAGCCTTGAAGGGACAGGCCTCGTGCATGCAGCGGCGTTGGAGCGGGCAAATGTTAAGTGCGAGGTAGGACCCAATGGGGCAAGGCCAGAGCCAGAAGAGGCGAGGCCCAGGGATGAGGCAGGAGCCAAAGCGGCCGAACTTGATGAGGTTGGATCAGAGGGGAATGGTCCGGGGACTGGGCATTCACGACGGATGAAGCAGCAGCAGCAGAGGGAGCACGGTCCAGTGAGTGGGCATGCCTCAAGGATGAACCAACATCAGAGGGGGCATTGTCCGGGATTGGGCATTGCCCAAGGACGGGGCAGAACCAGATATTGGGCAGGGCCCCGTGATGGGACAGGAGCAGAGACTGGGCAAGCCTCAGAGATTGGGCAGGAACAGAGGGGGATGTCCTAGCGGTTGGGCCAGGGCACAGGCACGGGGCAGGGCCAGAGAGGCAGAGGTCGCAAACGGGTTTTGATTCCTTACCCGTACTCGGCCGCACCAGGGTCGCAAATGGGTACCCGTACCCGGCCGTACCCGTATCGTACCCGGCCAGGTAACCATGTTGCAGGCGCGGGTGGGTTGATTCTAGGAACTTGAATTGTGAGAAGAGACAAGACGTTGGGAAATGAGTGACAAGCGGTGACTCACCAGTGACTCACGGCCTACCCGTACCCGGCTACCGCACCAGGGTCGCAAACGGGTAGGGTACGGGTATCGGGTACCGGTTGCCTCTCAGAGAGGGCACGGAAGGGGGTTCCCCCGCCCCTGGTTCCGTCGAGCCAATTTGTTTTTTGAGTGTCGCGCACTCCGATACGCGCGGGTGCAGGCTACGTTCATCCATCTGAGATGAGGAACCCAGTGGCAGCTATGGATCTGTCCCTGTACAGGGGGGGTCACACCTTGACCTCGTCTGTCTGTGTGGTTGCAGGGCAACAACCTCATGTCACAATTAGGTTGGTCACGGACAACTGCGTCAGGAGCAAAGGGGAGTTCACTAAAACCTTGGATTGCGAGTAACTTGGTCTGCGAGTGTTTTGCAAGACGAGCAATTTTTTAAATAAATATTAATTTGATAAACGAGCGAGGTCTTGTAATACGAGTAGTACGTGTATGCTTTGTCTGCCGAGCGTCACGTGATCACCACTGATATATCAGTGCTTTGATATATGAGTGCTTTGGATTGCAAACACGTTTCCGGTACGAATTATGCTCGCAATCCCAAGGTTTTACTGTAGATGTCGCCTTGGTGTTTGTGGATCGGGGCATTGAGTCGTTCGACTTTGTTGTAGAGTCTGTTTTCCGGATGACCAGTCACACGCTGCTGCAGAGTTTTTACAATTTCCGTGAGGGCATCGTGGTTTGTGCAGTGGATTTCGATTTAGGGTGGAGTCTGTTAGCAGGGGGCAATGATTGCTGCTTTTTGTGTGTGTGCGTGTAATTCCGAACGAGTAATTTGCGGCCAAATTATTTATTTATTTGGACCCTGATGCCAGCACCCAGTGGCCTCCTCTTGCAAACGGCGTCACAGGATCTCTCTGACGTCCAGCTTCGAGTGAAGCAAGTGCCGCGTGGTTGTGTTTACGTATTTCGCAGTTCAACATAACCACCCCCCGCGGTAATAACCAGGACGACCGCCGGTTCCGGACCGTGAACCTCTGCATTGAATCGCCGTGAACCAGAGGTCGCAACTGGGTACCCGATACCCGTACCCTACCCGATACCCGGCTACCCGTACCCGGCCGGGTACGGGTACGGGTAGCCGTTTGCGACCCTGGTGCGGTCGGTACGGGTACGGGTAGGCCGTGAGTCACTGGTGAGTAACCGTTTGTCACTAATTTCGGGTAGGATACGGGTACGGGTAGGGTACGGGTACCCATTTGCGACCCTGGTGCGGCCGGGTACGGGTACGGGTAAGGAATCAAAACCCGTTTGCGACCTCTGCCGTGAACTGCAAGAACACGGCCCGGGTCCGTCCGGCGTTTGTTGAGCTGCAATTGGCTTCCGGTTTGCGTGCAATGAGGGCGATCTTTTACGTTATAAGGTCGTGCCTATTGCACACAAAGCGATTGCCACAAACGAACCACGATGCTTCGCTGATCTCGGCAAGGAGCACGAACCGCTAACTCCGCTCGTCCTCGCAGCGGCGCTTTCGGACGCGCTTCATGCGGCCGTCTGGAACGCTCTTCCTACCGAAATGAAGCTATGTGCACTTTACAATCATCTCGATTGAAAGCTCATTTCTTTAGAACTGCTTTTTTGCGTTTAGTTTGCGGTCCTTCACCCCCCTCCCCGCACCTCCGATGTAGCCGCGGCTGGTCACGTATGGCGCAAAAGAAGTTCAACATTCACACCAACGTTGGGCCCTGGGAGGCTCACGACGCCGCGTTTCGCCGTGCGCCACTCCAGTTTCGTTTACAGCATTCACGCCCCCGCCCCCCCCCCCCTTTGCCCCCACCTCTCAAATCCTATTTTTTGCTGTCAAGATTTTACCGGTAATTTTTAGTTCGTTTAAAAAAAAATGTTTGTAGCCGTACGATTGTTGTTTTGGAATATTTCGCTTGAACCCGGTTTACATTTATGGAATCCCCACGTGAAATCTCGCTTCCTTTATTTGTTGCTGTTGTTGTTGTTGTTGTGAAGACGTAAACGCTTGCGAAGTTGGCACTCAAACCGAGGGGGTTATCGGCTTGTACCCGTTGCTGGCTCGCGCGCACAAATTCTCTCGGAACTCCCTTCCCGCACGGGCATCGAGCAGTCGTCGTTCCCTGGCGTGGTGCAGAGAGACGCGGACTTCTTCCCACCGGTTCGGGTCTCTCTCCGTGACGGCTGTTTCCCCTCCACCACCACCCCACCACGCCACCACCACGCCAATAACCATCCCACCACCACCCCACCACGCCACCACCACGCCACCACCACCCCACCACCACCACCACCCCACCACCACCTCATTTGCCAGTAAAAAATATAATTGGTTTTTTAGCCTTCTATCTGGCAACAAAAATTACACCTTTTTTACAAGGAGTCATGTTTGCATAGACCACAATACCTGCAGTCATAATGCAAACAAAAAACATAACTCTGATAATGTATGCACTGCCCTTAAAGTTGTAAAAAATGTGTCATTTTTGTTGCCAGATAGAAGGGTAAAAAACCAATTATCACACGTAGAACTTTTCACTCCGCACGTAACCACAGAGCCAGTACCGCACTCGCCCACAGCAGGCCCGAAACCAGAGGTCTTTCTCACGGTGGGATTTTATTTGAATAACGAACAGAAGGACAGCGACATCAGCAGCAGCTGCTGTTGCTACTTGAGCTCCTTCACCTCCAGACCTGAAACACACGCGCAGCATGGAGAGGGAGGTCAGCACAGAGACGCGAGTTTAACGGCGAGTGTTCACATGCATGTGTGGGGAGCGAGCGCTATTGTAGCGCGCGCTACAAACCCGGCGACCGAGTTCGATTCCGCTCACGACCGACACCAGCAACCATTATCTGAACCGGTCCTGGGCCTCCTCTCGGCCGACTCGGCCTCAAATGAGTACCTGGTGCGGTGTGTAAACATGGCCACTCGGAGATACCCATCCCATGCCTTCATTAAGTGCTCGCTAACAGCACTTGCCCCAATAGGCTAAGGGATCTTGGTCTTCTGTAGTGCAAGTGCGATAAGTGCGAGTGGTGTGATTGCTAGTGAAAGTACTAAGAGTGTAGTTTGTATCGTGCGTGGTTGAAGTACTCACGTTAAAGTGTGTGGTGTGAATTGTGTGAGTACCACAGTACTTTAGCGGGGTGCGGAGTCGTATTAAGTGTACTCTAGTGAGCAGTGTGTACCAGTTAGTAGTTTAGTACCCACGAGTAGAGAACGATAGCACGTGTGTGTTGTGAGAGTACTCAGTGTGTAGTGTACTCGTCAATGTGTGCAGCGAGTGCTCTCGCGTGTGACTAGTAATTGTGTAAAGTGTACTCCGGTGCGTGCAGTACGACTAATCCAGTGCGCGCAGTACTCGTGAGCGAGTGCCGTGAGTACTGTCGGTGGGGGGGGCGAGCGTGTTTACCGGTGGGAGTGACTGCTTGATCTTGTCGGCCTTCTCCTGGTCCATGATCACCAGGGTGTAGAGGAAGCGTGAGCAGCGCAGCTTGAACTTGTAGTTTTCTTTGTTCTTCTTGATCTTCACGGCTGAGACACGGGAGGGCGGGCGAGCGCGTTAACACATCCACCTGCTCTCTCAGCTTGGGGGCAAGTGCCGTTAAGGCCGGCACGGCCCAGCCAGCCCTACTCCCGACCGGCTTTGTCGCCCCAGTGGCGACGTTCACACACCTCGCACCGGTACACATTTGAGGCCGGGGTCCATCTAGGAAAGACCCCGGGACCAGTTTGGATAATAAGTCACCGGTGTTGGTCATGGACGGGAATCGAACTCGGCTCTCTGGCTCTGCAGCGCAGTGCGCCAGCCCACTGCACTACCACTCCTCCACCAACAACAACCGACATCGGCTACTCGGTGGCGGTGACGTCACCACGGCGCTCGTGCCAGGCTGTGTGCATTTCAAGGGCACGCAAAGTGTCGAACGCCCGCTGGCAGGTCACGGGACAGATCCAGGTGCCATGGGTTGACCGAGATGACTGGCAGATGCACCACCTGTGCCCCCTACGGTGCCAACTTGCTCCCCACACACACACCCCCATCACAACGTCCTTCACATGTAAACCCGAGCACACGCATGTAGCAAGCCAGGTGACCGGGCCGATCACGTGAGAGCGGCCCAGTGAATAAGGCAAGCCGGGTTAATCTGCGAGCGCAATAGCATGTGCTGGCGACGGTGCACACCAGCACAAGACTCTAAGCCTCGCCCAATCACGGGAACACATCGCAAGACAGTCGAAACACATTGGGATTGCAGATAAACTCCACTGGTGGAGTGAGCTGAGGTGTAGAGGTGTGTTGTGGTGTGGTGCTGGCAGTGGAATGGTGTGTTGATGTGTAGTGCTGGTAGTGGTGTGTTGATGTGTAGTGGTGTGTTGTGGTGTAGTGCTGGCAGCGAAGTGTAGACCTGGTAGTGGAATGGTGTGTTGTGGTGCTGGCAGTGGTGCTGAGGTGTGGTGCTGGTAGTGGTGTTGAGGTGTGGTGCTGGTAGTGGTGTGTTGTGGTGCTGGTAGTGGTGTTGATGTGTAGTGGTGTGTTGTGGTGTAGTGGTGTGTTGTGGTGTAGTGCTGGCAGCAAAGTGTAGACCTGGTAGTGGAATGGTGTGTTGTGGCTGCTGGTATTGGTGTTGAGGTGTGGTGCTGATAGTGGTGTGGTGCTGGCGGTGGTGTGTTGTGGTGTGGTGCTGGTAGTCCAGCGTGATGCGGTGCAGTGGCTCACATTTGGCATCCTTTCTCCGTGCCTTGAGGAGGAACTCCTTGATCTCCTCAATTTGGCGAGGCTGTGGAGCACAAGACGCGGCACAGGCGGCGATCACCCACCCATTCACCACAGCGCACTCGGCCACAACTCACACACCATCGCAGGCCACACGCCACATCTCACACACCACCAATAGCCTGCACGAGGACACGGTGCGCGCGTGCGGTTCGTGATGTGTGCGTCGTGAACTCTGTCACGTGCCAAGCGGATTCCCCATCTCACCATGGCTGTGCACTTCTTCTGTTGCCGCTTGGATCAAGCTGCACACGCACACACATGGGGACACAGCAAAGATGCCACGTTAGCCGCACGGCCTACCGCCTCAAGCGTTGCCCGCAGGGCGAGCCCCCCCCCCCCACCGCCCTTCGTATCCCCAGCGGTGATTGTGCGCACAACGCGGCAGAGACTCATTTAGGGCCGAGTCGATCTAGGAGGTGTAGAACCGGGCTCGGGTTATACACCAATTGATGTAAAGTCAGCTGTGGCCGGGAGTTGGAACACAAGGGTTTGGCTTGCTGGGTTTGTAGTTGGGCAGTGTGTGTGTGCGCATCAACCGCTGTGCCACCACTCCCCACACAACCCCCACACACACGGCAACAAGCCTTCTTCCCCCCAAGGGGGAGGCCCCATGAGGGCAAGTCACGTGTGTGGGGGGGGGGTTCATTTGAATCACGTTGGGCAGTCTACTGCGTGGACCGAAGACAACACGAGCATAGAAATACAGTACAGCATGGCGGGGAATGGCTTACAAAACTAAAATAACAAAATTGTATCCTGTTGATGTTATGAAATAGCATACGACAGGACAATGACGTTTTGCCGCCTGCTGCTGGACATCTGTGGGAAAAAGCTTTATAGATCATCGAATTCCTCCAGGATAAATATTCCGATTCTTAGGCCGCCACGTCAGACGCGGAAGGTCACGCGTGATGAACGGACGGAGCAGATTGGAGTTCAAGATAATTCACAAACACAACTCTGATAATGTATGCACTGTCCTTGAAGTTGATTGGTCCACACCCGAGACAGCTTTCCTTAAGAGCCTAGTCTCGCATGGTGTTGGACCAGATGACGCCAAAAGGCGCACAACTCAAGGACAATGCACCATCAGAGTATGAGAGCTCGGGGTGAAGCATTTACACCATTGGAACCCCTAAAAAAGGTGTCAGTTTTGTTGCCAGATAAAAGGGTAAAAAACCAATTATCAGATTTTTTAATCTGGCAAATGAGGTTCCAATGGTGTAAACCCAAAGTGACTTGGTTCAGACACGTTATGGCTATACGAGATGTTAACTACCTCGCCTGGTATGCAGGAAGTCGTGGGTTCGAGCCAGACCCTGCCACCTGCTGTATATTTGGAGTCTGCGTCTCTCTCCCCGTGGTTGCGTGAATTTCTACGGTCTCCCCCCCTCCCATTCCACATTTAGAAGCATGCACTTACAATGTTTTGTTTGCTACTGTAAATGTTTACACGATAAGCTACTTCGTTGGAGTTGTATCACTTGTGATGGCCTGGTCGCTTCTGAAAGAGAGCCATATAGCCCAGTGGGGGGGGGAGGCCTTGCCGAGTAAAATAAACCAAATCTGTCTGTCCGCCTGATGATACCGGTTGTAATTACGTTCTGTTTACGTGACGTTCAAAAGACGGAGCGGCAGTAAAAATCACGGAGCCGCGTTCCAGAGGGAACGCGGCTCCGTGGAAGAGACGGAGCGACGAAACGAAGCCAGCACGCAAACTACAATCGAGAACGACCACACACAGACACACACGTAGTGAGTAGACCCAACACTCACCAGGACCCACACACACCACGTAGTCAGTAGCCCCAACACTCACCACCACTCACACAACGTAGTGAGTAGCCCAACACTCACCAGGACCCACACACACACAACGTGAGTAGCTCCAACACTAACCATCACCACCACTCACACAACGTAGTCAGTAGCCCCAACACTCACCACCACACACACACAACGTAGTGAGTAGCCCCAACACTCACCATCACCACACACACACAACGTAGTGAGTAGCTCAAACACTCACCATCACCACCACACACACCACGTAGTGAGTAGCCCCAACACTCACCATCACCACCACACACACCGTAGTGAGTAGCCCCACTCACCATCACCCCCACACACACAACGTAGTGAGTAGCTCAAACACTCACCATCACCACCACACACACCACGTAGTGAGTAGCCCCAACACTCACCATCATCACCACCACACACCACGTAGTGAGTAGCCCCAACACTCACCATCACCACCACTCACACCGTAGTGAGTAGGCCCAACACTCACCAGCTCCCCCACACACACACCGTAGTCAGTAGCCCCAAAACTAACCATCACCCCCACTCACACCACGTAGTGAGTAGCTCAAACACTCACCATCACCCCCACACACACGTAGTCAGTAGCCCCAACACTCACCATCACCACCACTCACACCACGTAGTCAGTAGCCCCAACACTCACCATCACCCCCACTCACACAACGTAGTGAGTAGCCCCAACACTCACCATCACCACACTCACACCACGTAGTGAGTAGCCCCAACACTCACCATCACCCACTCACACACCACGTAGTCAGTAGCCCCAAAACTAACCATCATCACCACTCACACGCGCGCCGGGCCGCAATTTACGCGGCACGACCGAGCCCGGGTTCTCCGCGAGACACCGACTCGGTTATCGCGACGATTCGCGATGCGGGCGGTGTCGGATGGATGCGGATTGCGAAGCGACGCGGCGCCTCTCCGCTGGGCCGCGTGCCTCCTCACCTAGGCCGCAACTTCCTCCCTCTTCCTCCTCGCCGGAAAAGGCAGCGGCTACCCACAATCCCCCTTATATANGGGGGGGGGCGGGGGACGAACCGGCGCTACGGCGAGCGCGCGCGGACGCGTTGATTGATATTTACGAAACGCGATTGTTTTTTGTCAGTGTGTAAAAATGTAATTGTAAATTATAGTCTACTCGTTGGTTCTTTCGGTAAAGTCATGTAGGTATACATTAAATCGCGACGTTGGATGGTCCCTCCCGCCCCCCCCCCCGCCCCGTGGCATCGTGATCCATGTTCTATCCACTGCTGTGCTTGTTTAACTTAAAAAAACGCATGTAATTGTGGTGTTGATGATGATGTTTTTGGTGAAGTTGAAGATGATGGTGATGGTGGCGATGATGGTGGTGGTGATGATGATGGTTATAATGATGGTGATGGTTCTCATGATGATGGTGGTGTTGGTGATAATATTGATGGTGTTGGTGATGATGGTGGTTACGATGTTGATGGTGATGATGGTTGTGATGATGGTTGGCACAGTAGGGGGTACAGCTGGTGGTGCATCTGTCGGTCATCTCAGCCAACCCATGGCACCTGCTGGGTCTGTCCCGAGACCTCCTGCACCTAGCCTGGCACAGTAGGGGGGTACAGCTGGTGCATCTACTAGTCATCTCAGTCAACCCATGGCACCTGCTGGGTCTATCACGTGACCTGGTCCTGTCAGCGAGCCTTCGACAATGCACGTGGCAGCCTCAAAGTGCACCTAGCCTGGCACAGGCGCCGTGGCGACGTCACCGTCACTTCGTGGCGAATGGCCGGGGTGTTGGTATTGGATGGTGGTGGTGATGATGATGTTGGTGACGACGATTTGGACATCGTGGTTGTTCAAGTTCATGTATTAGGTATATAGCCCTGTGAGCCATTCGGCTCTTGAATCGGGTGCAACCGCAACAAACAAAAAACAAAAACATGAACAAAAACATCTTATAGTGACTATGTGACAACAACGGTGCCACCCTGAGCGGAGTGGTCGTAGGGGTAGTGACACGCCCCGTGGTGGTGGGGGTAGTGACGTGGTGGTGGGGTAGTGACNCGCCCCGTGGTGGGGGTAGTGACGTGGTGGTGGGGGTAGTGACACGCCCNCGTGGTGGTGGGGGTAGTGACGTGATGGTGGGGGGGGTAGTGCCATGGTGGTGGGGGGTAGTGACACGCCCCTTGTGGTGGTGGGGGTAGTGACGTGATGGTGGGGGGTAGTGACGTGGTGGTGGGGGTAGTGACACGCCCCTCGTGGTGGGGGGTAGTGACGTGGTGGTGGGGGTAGTGACACGCCCCTCGTGGTGGTGGGGGTAGTGACGTTGTGGTGGGGGTAGTGACACGCCCCTCGTGGTGGTGGGGGGTAGTGACACGCCCCTCGTGGTGGTNGGGGGTAGTGACACGCCCTCGTGGTGGTGGGGGTAGTGACACGCCCTCGCGGTGGTGGGGGTAGTGACACGNCCCTCTGGTGGTGGTGGGGGGTAGTGACACGCCCTCGTTGTGGTGGGGGTAGTGACACGCCCTCGTGGTGGTGGGGGGGTAGTGACACGCCCTCGTGGTGGTGGGGGGGGTAGTGACACGCCCCTCGTGGTGGTGGGGGTAGTGACACGCCCCTCGTGGTGGTGGGGGTAGTGACACGCCCCCCTCCCTATGGAGTGGATTTTTCTCCGGGTCCTCCAAATTTAGAATGAACATCACGAATGTAGAGTGTCTGGCTGCTGATATAAATGTCTACATGACGATGATGATGATAAAGCCACTTCGTTGAGCTGTCATTTGTGTGGCCTTACCTGGTCACATAGAAATAGTTTGGTTTTAAATAGTTTATAATAAAGGTTTTTGGGGTTAGATCGCGTTATTTATAAATGTGTCGTAACCCTCCACCACCCGACACGGCCAAACAGTAAAAAAAGTGTCACGTTGACAAAAGACAAATACAATAAACCTTGGATTGCGAGCATAATTCGTTCCGGAAACGTGTTTATAATCCAAAACACTCGTTTATCAAAGCACTGGTTTATCAGTTGTGATCACGTGACGCTCGGCAGACAAAGCGTACACGCGTACTACTCGTATTGCAAGACCTCGCTCGTTATCAAATTAATATTTATTTTTAAAAAATTCTCGTCTTGCAAAACACTCGGAGACCAAGTTACTCGCAATCCAAGGTTTTACTGGAGTTCACTGCTTTAGCCCACCGGTGTGTTGAAGCGTGAATCCACAACATTTACAATGTTTTGAGTACGAGTACGACGTTAATTACATCCAGCATCATCTGGCAATTCGCCAGAATGGTGAAGCCCTCCACTTGCTCCCGGTCTTAAATAGAGCAGCAGCAGGGTGACGTCATCATTTAAACAACGCGATCTAACCCAAACACCTTCATTATTAATAATATTGGTCGCCAAAGCCTACGCTTCAAATAGTTTATCGTTTAGCAACCTCAATAGATAATTGTTTTTTTACCCTTTTATCTGGCAACAAAACTGACACATTTTTTTACAAGGAGTCATGTTTGCATAGACCACAATACATGTGGCCGGAATGCAAACAAAAAACACAACTCTGATAATGATATGCACTGTCCTTGAAATTGATTGGTCCACACCCGAGACAGATTTTCTTAGAGCCTAGTCTCACATGGTGTTGGACCAGATCACGCCAAAACGCGCACAACTCAAAGACAATGAACCATCAGAGTATGAGAGAGCTCGGGTTAGCATTTACACCATTGGAACCTCCTTTGCCAGTAGCAAAATAGGGTAATTGTTTTTCATTCTTTTATCTGGCAACAAAACTGACACCTTTTTTACACATTTAAAAAAAGGTGTCAGTTTTGTTGCCAGATAAAAGGGTAAAAAACAATTATCATATTTTGCTACTGGCAAAGGAGGTTCCAATGGTGTAAACTTCATCATCACCACCACCACCAGCCATGGTCAATCCACTGCAGGATGAGGGCTTCTCTNCCCAATCCGTTGCCACCTCTGGCGATCCTGCGGGTTAACGATCCGGGCAGCAGCAACCACGAGTTGATTTCCATCGCCCATCTCCTCTGTTGGTGGGAAAAACCTCGGGCAGAAGACGTCACGGGCTGGAACGAGGCATAACTGATGGAAGGAGTGGTGATTGATTTCATAATAAAACTAAACTATAATTATTTAGGCGGCCTGGCCGTCACAAATGACAGCTCAACGTCGTGGCTTTATCATCATCATCATCACGTGGACTTTTATAGCAGCAGGCAAATCATTCTAAACGCGTGGTGAAATCGATTCTAAATGTGAAGGTAAAAAAAACGGAGGAGCTGGAGAAAAATCTACGCGATCACCGGGAGAGAGAGGCACGCAAACTCCAAATATACAACAGCAGCAGCAGCAGGCGTCAGGGTCGGGATAGAACCCACGACCTCCTGCATACCAGGCGAGGTAGTTAACATCTCACCACGGAGAGAGACGCAAACTCCAAATATACAGCAGCAGGCGTCAGGGTCAGGATTAAACCCACGACCTCCTGCGTACCAGGCGAGGTAGTCAACATCTCGCCACGGAGAGAGGCACGCAAACTCCAAATATACAGCAAACAGGCGTCAGGGTCGGGATCGAACCCACGACCTCCTGTACACCAGGCGAGGTAGTTAACATCTCCTAGCCACCGTAGCTCCCAAGAATGATGCAGCAGTGGCAGCCAAAGGATGGATGTAATCTACTGCACGTGACCTTAGGGTTGAGGAATTGAGTCTGTGAGAGAGAGAATGGAAGTTGGAGACCTTTATTTAAAACAGCTGAGGGGGTAGTCGCGGGCGAGGGTAATTGTGGGCGAGGGGGTTGCTATGGGTGATGAGGTTGCTATGGGCGAGGGGGTTGCCATGGGTGAGGGGGTTGCCATGGGCGAGGGGGTTGCCATGGGCGAGGGGGTTGCCATAGCGAGGGGGTTGCCATGGGTGATGGGGTTGCCATGGGCGAGGGGTTGCCATGGGCGAAGGGGTTGCTATGGGTGAGGGGTTGCTATGGTGAGGGGTTGCCATGGGTGAGGGGTTGCTATGGGCGAGGGGTTGCCATGGCGAGGGGTTGCTATGGGCGAGGGGGTTGTCATGGGCAGGGGGTTGCTATGGGTGAGGGGTTGCTATGGGCGAGGGGGTTGCCAATGGTGAAGGGGTTGCTATGGCGAGGGGCTTGCCATGGGCGAGGGGGTTGCCATGGGTGAAGGGGTTGCTATGGGCGAGGGGGTTGCCATGGGCGAGGGGGTTGCTATGGGCGAGGGGGTAGTGATGGGTGAGGGGGTTGCCATGGCGAGGGGGTTGCCGTGGGTGATGGGGTTGCGATGGGCGAGGGGGTAGCAATGGGCGGGGGGGGGGGGTTGCTATGGGTGATGGGGTTGCTATGGGCGAGTGGGTTGCCATGAGTGATGGGGTAGCGATGAGCGAGGGGGGGGGTTGCTATGGGCGAGGGGGTAGCGATGGGCGGGGGGGGCTGCTATGGGTGATGGGGTTGCTATGGGCGAGTGGGTTGCCATGGGTGATAGGGTAGCGATGAGCGAGGGGGTCCTCTGAGATTCACGGCTGTGTTCACGTGGCACGACCAACACGGCACCAACACGGAGCGCGTCGATACAAAAACAAAAGTCACTTTACAAAAATCATCATCATCATCGTCAGTAGCCATGATCATCATCATCAGTAGCCATGATCATCATCATCATCATCCTCAGTAGCCATGATCATCATCATCATCCTCAGTAGCCATGATCATCATCAGTAGCCATGATCAGCATCATCATCAGTAGCCATGATCATCATCATCATCATCCTCAGTAGCCATGATCATCATCATCATCAGTAGCCATGATCATCATCATCATCNTCAGTAGCCATGATGATCATCATCATCATCAGTAGCCATGATCATTCCACTGCTGGATGAAGGCTACTGCCATTTCTCACGACGCTGAGATGTGAATGTTACAAAGACCCCACCGCGTGTATCCCACGCAAGGCTGTTTGGGGGTCGTGAGTGCGTGGGGTCACCGTGCCCCTGTGAAGGGTCAACGGCACACTCACGAGCGGAGGAGCGCGGCCGTCTTTGTCTCTCTATGGGGGCTGACGTTCACACACCGCACCAGGAGAAGGGATTCCTCTGCTTATGAACATTCGACTCACGAACTTTCAGAGATACGAACAAAGCTGTCCCGTACGTCATGTAGATGCCACATGAAGAACCAGTGGCATCGACATCTACAGAACGTGAAGAACCAGTGGCATCTACATCTACAGAACGTGAAGAATCAGTGGCATCTACATCTGCAGAACGTGAAGAACCAGTGGCATCTACATCTACAGAACGTGAAGAACCAGTGGCATCTACATCTACAGAACGTGAAGAACCAGTGGCATCTACATCTACAGAACGTGAAGAACCAGTGGCATCTACATCTGTGGAACTTGAAGAACCAGTAGCATCGACATCTGCAGAACGTGGCATCTACATCTACAGAACGTGAAGAACCAGTGGCATCTACATCTACAGAACATGCAGAACCAGTGGTATCTACATCTGTGGAACTTGAAGAACCAGTGGCATCTACATCTACAGAACGTGAAGAACCAGTGGCATTTACATCTACAGAACGTGAAGAACCAGTGGCATCTACATCTGCAGAACGTGAAGAACCGGTGGCATCTACATCTGCAGAACGTGAAGAACCAGTGGCATCTACATCTGCAGAACGTAAAGAACCAGTGGCATCTACATCTGCAGAACGTAAAGAACCAGTGGCATCTGCAGAACGTGAAGAATCAGTGGCATCTACATCTGCAGAACGTGAAAAACCAGTGGCATCTACATCTACAGAACGTGAAGAATCAGTGGCATTTACATCTGCAGAACGTGAAGAATCAGTGGCATCTACATCTGCAGAACGTGAAGAACCAGTGGCATCTACATCTACAGAACGTGAATAACCAGTGGCATCTACATCTACAGAACGCGAAGAACCAGTGGCATCTACATCTACAGAACGTGAAGAACCAGTGGCATCTACATCTGCAGAACGTGAAGAACCAGTGGCATCTATATCTACAGAACGTGAAGAACCAGTGGCATTTACATCTACAGAACGTGAAGAACCAGTGGCATCTACATCTACAGAACGTAAAGAACCAGTGGCACCTACATCTGCAGAACGTGAAGAAACAGTGGCATCTACATCTGCAGAACTTGAAGAACCAGTGGCATCTACATCTGCAGAACGTGAAGAACCAGTGGCATCTACATCTGCAGAACGTGAAGAACCAGTGGCATCTCCATCTGCAGAACGTGAAGAACCAGTGGCATCTACATCTGCAGAACGTGAAGAACCAGTGGCACCTACATCTGCAGAACACGAAGAACCAGTGGCATCTACATCTGCAGAACACGAAGAACCAGTGGCATCTACATCTACAGAACGTGAAGAACCAATGGCATCTACATCTGCAGAACGTGAAGAACCAGTGGCATCTACATCTGCAGAACGTGAAGAACCAGTGGCATATACATCTGCAGAACGTGAAGAACCAGGAGATTGTACAACTTTTAAAGCCACTCCCCGTGTGTAGTGTACATGCAGGATAACACGTTAAGATTCACAAGATATAAAGTTTCACTTACGAACAAATCGACTTACGAACAGACTTCTGGAACCCAACTCGTTAGTGAATAGAGGAGTCCCTGTCCTCATTTATGGCTGAGTCGACCTGAGGGGGTGGAGATGCAGATTAATCGCCACCGCTCCTTGGGAAAACAAATGGAACCACGATCCACCCAACTCGCTCCATCTCCGCGGGAGGGGACGTGAATGATGAGGTATAAAGACGTGGAGACTCACACGGAGACACACGGGGACACACACAGAGACACACGGAGACACACACAGAGACTCACACAGAGACACACACGGGGACACACACAGAGACACACACAGAGACACACACGGGGACACACACGGGACACACACATAGACACACACAGAGGACACACACAGAGACACACACGGACACACACACGGGGACACACACGGGGACACACACAGAGACTCACACGGAAAGACACACGGGGACACACACAGAGACACACGGAGACACACACAGAGACTCACACAGAGACACACACGGGGACACACACGGGAACACACACGGGGACACGGACACACACACGGGGACACGGACACACACACGGGGACACACACAGGGACACACAGAGGACACACACGGA
Source organism: Lethenteron camtschaticum (assembly GCA_018977245.1). Lineage (NCBI taxonomy): Eukaryota > Metazoa > Chordata > Hyperoartia > Petromyzontiformes > Petromyzontidae > Lethenteron > Lethenteron camtschaticum. Next base: position 6,178,930 of record MU249627.1, read on the forward strand.
GACACACACGGACACACACGGACACACACACGGGGACACGGACACACACACGGGGACACACACAGGGACACACAGAGGACACACACGGAGACACAGAGACAAAGATCCCCGTGTAGCCTTAACAGACTGCAGGGGCAAGTGCTGTTAGCGAGCACCTATGAAGGCCGGCACGGCACACGAGGGGGTGGGTGGCCAGCACCACGCCCGGCCGCCTTTGTCTCCCCAGTGGCGATGTTTACACACTGCGCCAGGTACTCGTTTGAGGCTGAGTCGACCTAGGGGAGGCTCATGACCGGTTCAGATAATCGTCACCGGGGTTGGCCGTGAGCAGGAATCGAACTCGGGTCGCCGGGTTCGCAGCGCAGCGCGCTGACCGCTGCACTCCCACTCCCCACACGTGCACACACACAGACACGTGTACACACACACACGTGCACACACACATATACACAGACACGTGCACACACACAGATACACACACAGAGACACACATACACACACACGTGTTCACACACAGATACACACACAGATATACACACACACGTGCACACACACACGTGTTCACACACATATACACATACACAGACACGTGCACACACACACGTGTTCACACACATATACACATACACGTGCATACACACACACGTGTTCACACACAGATACACACACAGATATACACACACACGTGCACACACACACGGAGACACGCCGAGACAGCACGTGGGGGGGGGGGGTGTCTATTTGCCGGTCTCACGCCGAGAGATAACCTCCATCACATTCCTGATCGCAGCCCCCCCACCTCCTCACCTCCCCCCACCTCCCCCCCACCTCCCCCCACCTCCCCCCCACCTCCCCCCCCCACCTNCCCCCACCTCCTCCCGTCCCCCCACCTCCTCCCCCCCACCTCCCCCCACCTCCTCCCCTCTCACCTCCTCCTCCACCTCCTCCCTTCACCTCCCCCCCCACCTCCTCACCCCCCCCCCACCCCCCCCCCACCTCCCCCCACCTCCTCCCCTCCCTCCACCTCATCTCCATCCTCCTCATCTCTGGGGGGTCGCGACACGGGTCGCGACAGCGGTGTTTACACGGCGCGACGTCTGCAGCCGGGGTCCTACCCCTGCCCTGCCCTTCCTGCTGCCCCTTGCGAGCTCTCCTGCCCTTCACTTCCCAGCGCCCCGAGCCTTGCCCATCCCTCGTCTCCTGCCCTGCCCTTCCAATGTCTCCTCCTGCCCTGCCCCTCTCTCACATCCTGCCCTGCCACTGCCCCTCGCTCGACCCATCACCTGCCCTTTCTGCTGCCCGCTCTCCGTTCTCTGTATCAACCTTCTCGGCTGCCCCTTGCAGTGTCTCCTGCCCTGCCCCTGCCACTGCCCCCACACTCACGGCTTCCTCTGGAGCAGCGACTGCCCTTTCCTGCCCTCCTTCGTGACTGCCCCCGAGTCTCGACTGCCCTCCCTTGGGCCCTGCCCTTTCCGCTGCCCCGCGAGTCTCTGCCCCGTCTAACACCCCATCAACATCCCCATCACCATCATCAACATCATCACCATCCGCCAGATCTTCCGCACCATGCGGCGGCGGCGGCGGCGGTGGCTCCAGCACGGAGCTCCGCGCTGGGCCCGCTCCGCCCTGGGCCTCATCCACCACGTCCATCACGCCGAGGACATCGCCCAGCATGGAGGGCCCAGGTCCACGTGGAACGACAGCACCGAGTCCGTGTGCGGGAAGGCAGCGCGCCGGCGGGCGGAGGGAGATCCCAGGCCGCCGGGTCCATCCACCTCCTCCTCCTCCTCATCTCCATCCTCCTCATCTTCTTTTGGGGGTCCCCTCGCCTGACCCCAGCAGCAGGGGTCACGCGCACCGGGGTCGCCGTGGCACTCCGAGACCCCGAGCTGCCCAGAGTGAACCTGGGCCCGTGAGCGCGGGCAGCGACAGCGCGTTCTTGATGATGGGCGACTGCCCGGCCGGAGGAATCTCACCCAGCTGCCCTCCCTGCTGCTGCTGCTGCTGCTGCTGCTGCTGCCCGGAGTTGCTCCTCCGCACCCTACCCCATGGCAACAGCAGCAGCAGGTTGTGCGGGGACGGGCGGCGCGAGGCCGGCGGTGGTGTCGGTGGCGAGGAGGAGGTGGCGGTGGCGGCGGTGGCGGTGGTGGTGGTGCCACCGCTGAGGAACGCGGTGTCTCCGAACGCGGCCCCGCCACGGCCCACGTGCATGGTGTGCCTGAAGTCGCGCAGCGGCGCGCTGATCATCTCGGCGCGCAGCTCCCCGCGCGAGCCGTGACGCCGCGAGGGGGACCCCGGGAGGAGCTGACGCAGCAGGGGCATCACTGGGGGGCAGAGGGGTCCACAAGGGGGGGGGCAGAGGGGTCCACAAGGGGGGGGGGTCAGGATCATCCCCCCCGTGTCACACTGCCCCCCCCGTCTCCCTGTCCCCCACCCCCATGTCTCACTGTCTCCCTGTCCCCACCCACCCCCCTGTCACACTGTCCCCCCACTCCCCTCCCGTGTCTCCCTGTCCCCCACTCCCCCATGTCTCACTGTCTCCCTGTCCCCCCACTCCCCTCCCGTGTCTCCCTGTCCCTCCTCCCACTCTCCCACTCCCTCTCATCTCCCTTCTCATCCCTGCCTCGCGTCTTCTCTAATTCCCTCCTCAGCCGGGTCCATCAACACATCTCCCCCCCCTCTCTCTCTCATCTCCCACCCCCCCTTTCTCTCATCTCCCANCCCCCCCCTCTCTCATCTCCCACCCCCCCCTCTCTCTTATCTCCCACCCCCCCCCTCTCTCATCTCCCACCCCCCCCTCTCTCATCTCCCACCCCCCTGTCTCTCTCATCTCACACCCCCTCTCTCTCATCTCCCCCCCCCTCTCTCATCTCCCACCCCCCTCTCTCTTATCTCCCACCCCCCCCCTCTCTCATCTCCCACCCCCCCCCCTCTCTCATCTCCCACCCCCCCTGTCTCTCTCATCTCACACCCCTCTCTCTCATCTCCCCCCCTCTCTCATCTCCCACCACCCCCTCTCTCATCTCCCACCACCCCCTCTCTCTCATCTCCCCCCCCCTGTCTCTCTCATCTCCCACCCCCCCCTGTCTCTCTCATCTCCTCCCCCCTCTCTCTCATCTCCCACCCCCTCTCTCTCATCTCCCACCCCGCCCCTGTACCACGGCTCTCCATCTCTCATCCCGCACCGGCCACCATCTCCCCCCCCTGTCTCTCTCATCCCCCCCCGTCTCCCGCTGTCTCCTCTCCCTGCTCACCCTCATCTCTGCGTCGCCTCGCGTCTCATTCTCTCTCTCTCTCCGCGTTCTCTCTCATCTCGCTCATCTCGCTCATCTCTCTCATCTCTCATCTCGCTCATCTCTCATCTCACACCCCCGTCTCCCCCCCTCGCCTCCCTCTCTCTCCTCCGTCTCCCCCCCCCACCTCGTCTTCCACCATCACCCCTGGTCTCACCACCTCCCCCACCTCGTCTCCCACCCCACCCCCCACATCGTCCCTCACCATCACCCCCCTTGTCTCCCCCCCCCTCGCCTCCCACTCTCTCCTCCGTCTCCCACCATCAACCCCACCTCGTCTCCCCCTCCCACCTCGTCTCCCACCCCCACCTCGTCTCCCCCCCACCTCGTCTCCCACACGCACCATCATCTTCTCCGCCTCCTCGTCTGCCGCTCTCTCTCTCCGCTCCGCGCTGCCGCTCCTCGCCTCTCTCTCTCTCTCTGCTGGAGGCTCCGCGGGCGAGAGAGAGGGACCGGCGTGACGTCACCAGGCCGTCTCATTGATTAGGGAACTCCCATCACCCCCCCTCCATCCATCACCCCCCCTCCATCCATCACCCCCCCCATCAGCCCCCTCCATCACCCCCCATCACCCTGTACCAGCCCCATCACCCCCCCATCACCCCCCCCCATCACCCCCATCACCCTGTACTAGCCCCCATCACCCCCCCTCCCCATCACCCTGTACCACCCCCATCACCCCCCCCATCACCCCCCATCACCCCCCATCACCCCCCTCCATCACCCCCATCACCACCCATCACCCTGTACTAGCCCCCATCACCCCCCCTCCCATCACCCTGTACCAGCCCCCATCACCCCCCCATCACCACCCCATCACCCTGTACCAGCCCCCATCACCCCCCCATCACCACCCCATCACCCTGTACCAGCCCCCATCACCACCCCATCACCCTGTACCAGCCCCCATCACCCCCCCCCATCACCCTGTACCACCCCCCCCATCACCCTGTACCAGCCCCCATCACCCCCCATCACCCCCTCCCCCATCACCACCCATCACCCTGTACCACCCCCATCACCACCCCATCACCCTGTACCAGCCCCCATCACCATCATCGCCAGACAACCCCCCATCACCCCTCTTATCGGCAGTCAACCCTCACCGCCCCACGCGGAGTGAGATAGCGAACCCGTGTGTGTTAGTAGGGGTGTCTGTGTGGCTGTGTGTGGCTGTGTGTGTCTGTGTGTGTATGTTAGTAGGGGTGTGTGTGTCAGTGTCTCTGTGTGTGTGAGTGAGCTGTGTGTCAGTAGGGTGTGTGTGTGTCTGTGTGTGTGTCTGTGTGTGTAGTAGGGGTGTGTGTTAGTAGGGGTGTGTGTGTCTGTGTTTGTCTGTGTGTGTGTTAGTAGGGGTGTCTGTGTGTGTGTCTGTGTGTGTGTCTGTGTTAGTAGGAGTGTCTGTGTGTGTGTCTGTCTGTGTGTGTCTGTGTGTGTATGTTGTATGTTAGTAGGGGTGTCTGTGTGTGTGTCTGTGTGTGTGTGTGTCTGTCTGTGTCTGTGTGTCAGTGTGTCTGTGTCTTAGGCTGGCCTGCCTATGATCCATCCTGGGTTTAACCAGGCTGGGTTGTGTGAGGAGCTCACAAATCCTTGAAATGTCTGGGCAAAGTCCAATCGGTGAGCTCCTCCGGCAGGCAAGGCTGCGTTGGCTGGGTCATGTAGCCCGCATGTCCAGCCACCGCATGCCTAAACAGCTTTTGTTCGGCCGGATCGAGGGGCTAAACGGGCGCGGCACGGGCTAGAGAAGAGATGGAGTGATGTGGTACAGGAGGACGTGGAGCTGAGTGGACTAGCCGATGACTGGTACCGGCGGTGTCAAGATCGGCTCTGTGGAGTAGGACTCCGTAAACCCTGATTCCATCCTCATCCCGACCGCCAATGCTAACACCATCACTCACCACAACCTCAACAATAACCTCAGCCCGATCCCCACGTCCAGTGCCGGATTATCCTCGTAGCACAAGTAGCTGCATGTGTAGTAGCTGCATGTGTAGTAGCTGCATGTGTAGTAGCTGCATGTGTAGTAGCTACATGTGTAGTAGCTGCTACATGTGTAGTAGCTGCTACATGTGTAGTAGCTGCACGTGTGTAGTAGCTACACGTGTAGTAGTTACATGTGTGTGGTAGCTACGTGTGTAGTAGCTGCGTATGTAGTAGCTGCATGTGTAGTAGCTACATGTGTAGTAGCTACATGTGTAGTAGCTACATGTGTAGTAGCTACATGTGTAGTAGCTACATGTGTAGTAGCTACATGTGTAGTAGCTACGGGCCCCGCACTTTCAAGGGCCCCACGCTAAATGCTTTCAAGCTATCATTCCGGTTCAGTGATTCTGCACTTGCTCTATTACTGTAGTACTATACGCCTTCGACGTTTACGAACGACCGGGTGTTTAAGGTTAGCGATTTGTCGTATTATCTGGCGTATAGCAAATGAAAAATACAGTACTTTGCTATGCAAGTGAAAACATCGTATATTAATATTTGCGTGTTTTTTTAATGTTAGGGCCCCTTTTAACATCATCTGCTGCCGGCCCGCACTCGATTCATCCAGCACTGTCCCCAACTCTAACCTAACCAAAGCCTAATCCCTAACCCCCAATCCTAACACCATCCCTCACACCCAACCTCAACCATATCACGAACAGAACCCCGACTTAGCCCGAGCCGTATCCCTCGGCTAACCCCAACTCCAACCCCTGCCCTAGTCCGAACCCCCAACCCTGACTCCAACCCCAATCTCCAAACACGTGGAGACACGAGCAGACGGGGACACGGAGAGACAGGGACACGTGGACACGGGGACACGTGGAGACGAGGAGACGGACATTTCGTCGTAGCGGCATGTGGAGACTGTGGAGACACAGAGATGGGGACACGTGGAGACAACAGGGAGATATGGAGACGTGGAGACACAGAGTGATGAGACGTGGAGACGGGGACACAGGGACACGTGGGGAGATGGGGACACGGGGACACGTGGGAACACGGGGACAGTGACACGGCGGGGAGATGGGGACACGTGGGGGACACGGTGGGGAGATGGAGACACGGAGGGACGGGGACACGGAGGGACACGTGGGGACACGGGGACACGGGACACGATGGGAGATGGGACACGTGGAGGCAGGGAGACGTGAGACACGAGACACGATGGAGAGATGGGACACGATGGGTACACGTGGACACGGGACACGATGGGAGATGGGACACGTGGAGACAGGGAGACGTGGACACGTGGTACAGGGACACGGGGACACGATGGTACACGTGGATACAGGGACACGGCGGGGAGATGGGGACACGGGGACACGGGGACACGGAGGGACACAGGATGGGCAATGGGCGGCGTCTCCTTTCCTGCCATTGTTGCCTCGGAGTGACNGGGGGCGCGGGGGAGAGGGGACCCGAGAGGGGACACGTGGTGATGTAGTGATGGTGTAGTGATGNTGGTGGTGATGTAGTGATAGTGTAATGATGGTAGTGATGGTGATGATGGTGTAGTGATGGTGATGTAGTGATGGTGGTGTGATGGTGGTGATGGTGATGGTGGTGGTGATGGTGATGGTAGTGGTGGTGGTGATGGTGTAGGTGATGGTGGTGATGGTGTAGTGATGGTGATGGTGGTGATGGTGTAGTGATGATGATGGTGGTGATGGTGGTGATGGTGTAATGATGGTGATGGTGTAGTGATGGTGGTGGTGATGTAGTGATAGTGTAATGATGGTAGTGATGGTGATGATGGTGTAGTGATTGTGTAGTGATGTTGATGGTGGTGTAGTGATGGTGTGCTGTAGTGATGGTGATGGTGGTGGTGATGGTGGTGGTGGTGGTGTAGTGAGTGGTGATGGTGTAGTGGTGATGGTGATGGTGATGTGGTGATGGTGATAGTGATGGTGGTGATGGTGGTGATGGTGTAATGGTGATGGTGTAGTGATGGTGGTGTAGTGATGGTGATGGTGGTGGTGGTGATGGTGTAATGATGGTGACGGTGGTAGTGATGGTGATGGTGTAGTGATGGTGATGATGGTGATGGTGGTGATGATGGTGAGTGGTGGTAGTGATGGTGATGGTGGTGATGATGATGGTGATGGTGTAGTGATGGTGGTGTAGTGATGGTGATGGTGGTGATGGTGTAATGATGGTGACGGTGGTAGTGATGGTGATGATGGTGATGGTGTAATGATGGTGACGGTGGTAGTGATGGTGATGTAGTGATAGTGGTGCCGCTATAATAGCAGGGTAATACACGGGTCAGATTATCTGTAATCCGTGTCGAAAATCCATCCCGACTCTAATCCTGCCAGATGCTCACACCGACAGACCCAACCTGACACCAGCACCATCATCATCATCAGCAGCATCAGCAGCATCATCAGCAGCAGCAGCATCAGCAGCAGTAGCACCATCATCACCAGCAGTACCATCATCAGCATCAGCATCATCAGCATCAGCAGCATCAGCAGTAGCATCATNACCAGCAGCAGCACCATCNTACCAGCAGCACCATCATCAGAGTATCATCAGCAGCATCAGCATGCAGCGGAGCATCAGCAGCAGCAACAGCACATCAGCGGATCAGCGCATCATCAGCAGCAGCAACAGCAGCAGCACCATCAGAGCAGTCGACATCAGCGCAGCATCAGCACCATCAGCATCAACGCAGACAGGTCCGAACTCTTTAGCAGTCAGAGCAAAAACAATTATCGCCGGTGTATGATGATGATGATGTCATGAAAGTTGTGTCCATTGGATGGTGGCAAAGCAACGGATTTTGACTATCTGTGCGGAGACACAGAACGCCGCGAGTGTTGTTGTCATTTCGCGTAACCGGGACCCTCCTGGAGCGCCACCGTGGATGAGATGTTAACTACCTCGCCGGGTACGCAGGAGGTCCTTGGTTCGACCCTGACNCCTGCTGCTGTTGCTGTATATTTGGAGTCTGCGTCTCTTTCATCATCACGATGGCTAAGAGATGATGACTACCTCGCCTGGTATACATCATCATCACGGTGGCTATGAGATGTTAACTACTCGCCTGGTGTGCAGGAGGTCCTGGGTTCGACCCCGACCCTGACGCTGCCTGCTGTATATTTGGAGTTTGCGTCTCTCTCTCATCATCATCACAGTGGCTAGGAGATGTTAACTCCTCGCCGGGTGTGCAGGAGGTCCTGGGCTGCTGCTGCTGTGTATTTGGAGTTTGCGTGTCTCTCTCATCATCACAGTGGCTAGGAGATGTTAACTACCTCGCCTGGTATGCAGGAGGTCGTGGGTTCTGGATCCCGACCCTGACGCCTGCTGTATATTTGGGGTTTGCGTGTCTCTTTCTCATGATTATCACGGTGGCTAGGAGATGTTAACTACCTCGCCTGGTATCAGGAGGTCGTGGGCTGCTGTTGCTGTATATTTGGAGTCTGCGTCTCTCTNCCCACGATCGCGTGGATTGTTCTCCGGGGGTTTCCCCCTCCTGCTGCTGATGCTGCTGCTGATGCTGCTGCTGATGCTGCTGATGATGCTGATGCTGCTGCTGATGCTGCTGATGCTGATGATGCTGCTACTGCAAATGCTGCTGCTGATGCTGCTGATGCTGCTGCTGATGCTGCTGATGCTGCTGCTGCTGATGCTGCTGCTGCTGATGCTGATGATGCTGCTACTGCAAATGCTGCTGCTGATGATGCNGATGCTGCTGCTGCTGCTGGACTCCCGCAGAAGGCCCTGTGAGTGGCTGATGGGATGGGTCAACAAAAGATAAGAGGTTTTTGTTCTGGGTGAGATCGCGTAAATGTTTTGTGGTTAAACCGCCACCACCCGACACAGCCAACTAGTGAGGGTTGTCACGTAAACAGAACGTGGCAGCACTAGTGTGTATTGTATATTGTAGTGTGTAGTATAAAGTGTAGTGTATAGTGTAGTGTATAGTGTAGTATACTAGTACAGCACTGGAGTTTAGTGAGTGTGTAGTGTAGTTATAGTGTAGTATACTAGTACAATACTAGTGTATAGTGTAGTATGTAGTGTATAATGTAGTATACTAGTACAGCACTGGAGTATAGTGTAGTGTATAGTGTAGTATACTAGTACAGCACTGGAGTATAGTGTCGTGTGTAGTGTATAGTCTAGTACAGTACAGCACTGGAGTATAGTGTAGTGTATAATGTAGTATACTAGTACAGCACTGGAGGATAGTGTAGTGTATATTGTAGTGTATAGTGTAGTGTATAATGTAGTATATTAGTACAGCACTGGAGTATAGTGTAGTGTATAGTGTAGTGTATAGTGTAGTATACTAGTACAGCACTGGAGTATAGTGTAGTGTATAGTGTAGTGTATAGTGTAGTGTATAGTGTAGTATACTAGTACAGCACTGGAGTATAGTGTAGTGTATAGTGTAGTATACTAGTGTAATGTGAGGCTACACCTGGAGGATGATGATTGGCTCTGCCGGCCTCAGCCCACAACCAATGGGAGTCGAGTTAGGGCGTGGCCCTGGAGCCGTATAGTAGCTTCTGGAAAGTTCCAGGGGCTGAGGGTTGCGGGCATCACGTGGGCCAGATTGAAAGGGGCGGAGAATGACAGCACGTGGTCAGAGCGTGGAGGAGCGAAGGTGGAAGCCACGTGGCTGGTGACGTGGTCCAGAGCCTGCCACGTGGCAGGCCGTGGCAATCTCCCTCTCACGCTGTCTGCCAACAGCGCGAAGGAGCTGGATAGAGGAAGGATGTGNGAGAGCTGTGGACGAAACTTAATAAAAAATTCTGAATTCCCGACGTTGTCTCAACAGGGTTTATTACACTAGTATACTACACTATACACTACACTAGTGCTGTACTAGTATACTACACTATACACTAGTGCTGTACTAGTATACTACACTATACACTACACTAGTGCTGTACTAGTACACTACACTATTACACTACACTAGTGCTGTACTAGTATACTACACTATACACTACACTATACACTACACTAGTGCTGTACTAGTACACTACACTATACACTACACTATACACTAGTGATGTACTAGTATAATACACTACACACTACACTTTACACTACACTACACTACACACTAGTGCTGTACTAGTATACTACACTATACACTACACTATACACTAGTGCTGTACTAGTATACTACACTATACACTACACTACACACTAGTGCTGTACTAGTATAATACACTACACACTACACACTACACTACACTATACACTACACACTAATGCTGTACTAGTGACGAATTGGCCACGTTCTGTTTACGTGACAACCCTCACTAGTTGGCCGTGTCGGGTGGTAGCGGGTTTAACGACACAACATTTATATATTTACGCGATCTAACCCAGAACAAAAACCCTCTATTATTGATGATATTGGTCACGAAAGCCTCCTACGTCTTAAACAAACTAAAGATACGTGGATTAAAAATACGGAGATGTGTGTCGGAGGCACTGGGGTTCTCAGGGGGTTCATATTCCCTCGCTACCCGTAACCCGGCCGGGTACGGGTACCCGTTTGCGACCCTGGTGCGGCCGGGTACGGTATGGTAGGCCGTGAGTCACTGGTGAGTAACCGTTTGTCACTCATTTCCCAACGTCTTGTCTCTTCTCACAATTCAAGTTCCTAGAATCAGCCCACCCGCGCCTGCAACATGGCTTCATCCCAGAGGTCGAAATCAGGTACCCGATACCGTACCCTACCCGTACCCGGCCGGGTACGGGTAGGGTACGGGTATCGGGCACGAGTACCCGTTTGCGACCTGGTGCGGCCGGGTACGGGTAAGGAATCAAAACCTGTTTGCGACCTCTGATCCAGGGTCCGAACGTTTCCAAATGTAGCGGGACCCTCCTGTACGCGGGTCTGGTGATAATGGTGGTGATGGTGTTAGCGATGACTGTTCAGTGGACGATGATGCTGCTGATGATGATTGTGTCAATGATGATGATGGTGGTGTTGGCCATTACTTAAACGACGATGATGATGCTGCTGATGGTGTGAACGGTGATGATGCTGCTGATGATGATGCTGATGATGGTGCTAGCGATGATGATGGTGCTGATGATGATGGTGCTAGCTATACATGTTCGGAGGACGACGATGATGATGATGCCGCTGATGATGATGGCGCTCACAATTATGATGCTGATGGTGTTAGCAATGATGATGATGGTGTTCGCGATGACTGTTGGGAGGAAGACCATCACCTGATGACGATTGCGTTAAGAGGACTCCGACTCCGCTTGATGCTGCTGATGATGCTGCTGATGATTTTGCTGATGATGCTGCTGATGATGCTGCTGCTGCTGATGATGCTGCTGGTGATGCTGCTGGTGATGCTGCTGCTGATGCTGCTGGTGATGCTGCTGTGATGCTGCTGTGATGCTGCTGATGCTGCTGCTGCTGATGATGCTGCTGGTGATGCTGCTGGTGATGCTGCTGCTGATGCTGCTGGTGATGCTGCTGGTGATGCTGCTGATGCTGCTGCTGCTGATGATGCTGCTGGTGATGCTGCTGATGCTGCTGCTGATGCTGCTGGTGATGCTGCTGGTGATGCTGCTGATGATGCTGCTGCTGATGATGCTGCTGCTGGTGATGCTGCTGGTGATGCTGCTGATGATGATGTTGCTGCTGCTGATGATGCTGCTGCTGGTGATGCTGCTGGTGATGCTGCTGGTGATGCTGCTGCTGATGCTGCTGATGATGCTGATGATGATGATGCTGATGATGCTGCTGATGATGTTGCTGATGCTGCTGCTGATGATGCTGCTGCTGATGCCGCTGGTGATGCTGCTGATGCTGTGTGATGCTGCTGCTGATGCTGCTGATGATGCTGCTGATGATTGCTGATGATGCTGCTGATGATGCTGCTGATGATGCTGGACTCTGACATTGCGGACAGAGCGGTGACCCGAACTCTCCCCCGTCCGGTGACCCGAACCACGCAGCAGCAGCGGCAGCAGCGTCGTCGGCGAGGTCAATCCAAAGGTCAAGGGATTTTGGGGAGGGGCGGCCGTGGGGGGGACGGAGCGGGGGAGCTGTGGGGTCAAAGTTGACCCGCGATGAACCTGGCGACCGCCAACACGTCGGGCCCTGATGGCCCCACCAAAGTGAGTGGGGGCCCGCCACGCCGCGGCGGGGCCCCCCAAGTTCAAGCAGCGCCAGACGCGGCAGTTCAAGAGCAAGCCCCCAAGAAGGGCATTCAAGGGTGGGTGGGCACGCACACTCCGAGATCCACACACACACAGATACATACACACAGAGACACATACACACAGATACACACCGAGATCCACACACACACAGATACATACACACAGAGACACATACACACACAGATACATACAAGGTTGGGTGGGCACGCACACACCAAGATNCACACACACACACAGATACACACCGAGATACACACACACAGATACATACACACAGAGATACATACACAGATTCATACAGAGAGACACACACAGATACATACATAGATAGACACACAGATATATACAGAAATACACACACAGAGATACATACACACCGAGATNCACACACACAGAGATACACATGATGTTGATGATGATGTTGATGATGATGTTGATGATGATGAAATTGATGATGTTGATGATGATGATGAAGTTGATGATGATGATGATGATGATGTTGATGATGATGTTGATGATGATGATGTTGATGATGATGATGTTGATGATGATGTTGATGATGATGTTGATGATGATAAGGCAACTTCGTTAAGCCATCATTTTGATGGCCAGGTCGCTTCTGAAAACATCTTACACGGCTCAGTGGGGCCTGACCTGGCGAAATAAAAACTCAAAACTCGTTATTAGTTTAGTTTTAGAAACACGCGTCTCCAGCGGTGGCTCTTCACATCTTCTGCATCCTCGCAGCCCATTGGTTCCCAATCCTTCAAACAAAAGTGAAATGTTCATAAGTATGTAGGGTTTGATGCAAGGCTGTAGCCATGGAGTCAACATCGGGGGGATCAAATCTTCCAGGGTGTCTGGGGTCCCAACCCAGAAAAATAAATACATTTGAAAACTCATTTCCTGCCTAAAATATTAAAAATTTCACTAACACAGGGGATGGANTTTTTATTTATTTTTTACAATAATGTCTAACAGTGTATTGTATTACATGGCTCTGTTTTTACTTTTTTTTACCATTTCTTGTTGCATTGTATGTAATGGCAGAGATTAGGGATTAGTAAAGTACAACCACAACCACAATCATATAAACATAAATCTATGCTTTTTCTTGCTGTGGATTTCACACATGATGATGATTGCTTGTGTTGCAGTCGAAATGTCGTGAGAANTTTTATTGTTTTATATTTAGATAATTTTATTTTTTCCATTCTACATGACTTTACGAAAGAACCAAGAATATAAATCTACGCATTTATTTTTATGAAGACGAGTCCAGATATTGTGGCCAAGGTTTAGCAAATTGTTGCTTTTAATTATAATTACGGCATTGGTTTGATGGCACGTGAGTTGTACCCACGTGCCGTGCTTAATTAGTGTTTTCGCTGATCGACCCTTCTAAACTAAAATAAAATAGTGCCACGACTCGCAGCCCCTGGGTGATGCACCCGATTCAAGAGCCGAATGCCTCACAGGGCTATACCTAATAAATGAACTTGAACAAAATTTCGATTTAAAGCTTTCGTGACTGCAGGGATTCATCTTCTTGGTTCTTTCGGTAAAGTCACGTAGAAGGGAAATAATAAAATAATAAAAATAAAACACAATAAATTATTCAGACTCTGTCTTCTCGACAGACCTGTTCTCCACCTGAGGACGGCTGCTTGCGTTGTGGCTGAAACGTCGTGAGAATTTTTTAAATTGTGTTTTATTTTAATATTTTATTATTTCCACTCTACGTGACTTTACCGAAAGAACCAAGAAGATGAATCCCTGCAGTCACGAAAGCTTTAAATCGAAATTTAAAGGAGTATGGTTTTAGTTTGGCCAGAGGGCTGCCCCGCTCACTGCCCGCTCCCTTGTGCCTCTCCGCAGGTTCGGGGACGACATCCCCGGCATGGAGGGCCTGGGCACTGGTGAGTAGCCACTCGCTCACTGCGCTCACCGCGGGGTGAGGGTGAGCGTTGAGCGGTGAGGGTGCGGGTGAGCGTGGTCATGCGACCCTAAACTGTGGGCCATGCAGTGAAGCCACTGAGACACAGAGAGATACCTAGATGATACACAGCAGCAGCGTTCTGCTGGGTCTGGTGGTGAGATTCTAGGATGGTGACAGCCAGCAGCATTCTGCTGGGTCTGGTGGTGAGATTCTAGGATGGTGACATCAGCAGCAGCAGCATTCTGCTGGGTCTGGGTGTGAGATTCTAGGATGGTGACATCAGCAGCAGCAGCAGCAGCGTTCTGCTGGTCTGGTGGTGAGATTCTAGGATGGTGACATNAGCAGCAGCATTCTGCTGGGTCTGGTGGTGAGATTCTAGGATGGTGACATCAGCATTCTGCTGGGTCTGGTGGTGAGATTCTAGGATGGTGACATCAGCAGCAGCGTTCTGCTGGTCTGGGTGGTGAGATTCTAGGATGGTGANAGCAGCAGCAGCAGCAGCGTTCTGCTGGTCTGGGTGGTGAGATTCTAGGATGGTGACAGCAGCAGCAGCAGCAGCGTTCTGCTGGGTCTGAGTGGTGAGATTCTAGGATGGTGACATCAGTAGCAGCGTTCCTCTCACCTGTGCTCTTACCTGTGTTCTTCAGTAATCTTCAGTGGGGAGGGGTGGACACTTTTGCCGATAAGACATCATCAATCTAGATTTGAAGCTTTCGTAACTGCAGGAATCCATACTCTTTGGTTCTTTAGGTAAAGTCACGTATGTAGACAAATAAAATAATATTAATATATTATTGTATTTCTACCTACGTGACTTTACCGAAAGAACCAAAGAGTAAAGACATCATCAGTGTGTGAGTGAGGGCCGCCACCACCACACACTTGAAACCATTTGTTGGGTTTGACAGCAACACGATGACGACGATGATGACGATGACGACGACGACAATGATGATGACGACGATGATGACGACGATGACGACGATGATGATGACGATGATGACGATGACGACGACGATGATGACGACGACGATGATGACGACGATGATAATGACGATGATGACGACGACAATGACGATGATGACGACGACGATGACGACGATGATGACAATGACGACGATAATGACGACGATGGTCACGATGACGACGATGACGACGACTATGGCTACGATGACGACGACGACGATAACGACGATGGCGACGACGATGACGACGACGACGATGACGACGACGACAACGATGATGATGACGACAATGGCGACGACGATGACGATGATGATGACGACGACGACGATGACGATGATGATGACGACGACGACGATGATGATGACGACGATGGCGACGACGACGACGAGGGGGGACCGCACGAAAGGCCCCGGTGGCCCCTGGTGCCCTGCGATGGATGCCGCCGGTGTACGAGCGGCGATGTGACCCGGCACGTGCCGGACGGGAGACCCGCGACGATGTTGATGAACTTCCCGTCAACCTCGCGTCACCCTCCTGTCACCCTCCTGTCACCCTCCTGTCACCCTCCCGTCACCCTCCTGTCACCCTCCTGTCACCCTCCCGTCACCCTCCTGTCACCCTCCCGTCACCCTCCTGTCGCGCCGTCCGTCAGCCAGCCGTGCTTCATCGGCGGTGCGATGCGGCCCACGCGCACCGCCGATGCTGTCCCAGACACAGCAGCAGACACAGCTGCAGCAGCAGACACAGCAGCAGCAGCAGACACAGCAGCAGCAGACACAGCAGCAGCCACAGCAGCAGCAGACACAGCAACAGCAGCAGCAGCCGCAGCAGCAGACACAGCAGCAGACACAGCAGCAGACACACAGCAGCAGACACAGCAGCAGCAGACACAGCAGCAGCACACAGCAGCAGCACAGCAGCAGCAGCAGACACAGCAGCAGCAGCAGACACAGCAGCAGCCACAGCAGCAGCAGCAGACACAGCAGCAGACACAGCAGCAGCAGCAGACACAGCAGCAGCAGCAGACACAGCAGCAGCAGCAGCAGCAGCAGCAGCGACAGCAGCAGCAGCCACAGCAGCAGCATTAGACACAGCAGCAGCAGCAGCAGCACAGCAGCAGCCACAGCAGCGACACAGCAGCAGCCACAGCAGCAGCAGCCACAGCAGCAGCCACAGCAGCAGCAGCAGACACAGCAGCAGCAGCAGCAGCAGACACAGCAGCAGACACAGCAGCAGCAGCAGACACAGCAGCAGACACAGCAGCAGCAGACACAGCAGCAGCCACAGCAGCAGCAGCAGACACAGCAGCAGACACAGCAGCAGCAGCAACAGCAGCAGCAACAGCAGCAGCAGCCACAGCAGCAGACACAGCAGCAGCAGCAGACACAGCAGCAGCGACAACAGCAGCAGCAGACACAGCAGCAGACACAGCAGCAGCAGCAGACACAGCAGCAGCCACAGCAGCAGCAGACACAGCAGCCGTAGACACAGCAGCGGCTGATGTCTCTCCTCTGCCTGGCGTGCAGACATCACCGTCATCTGCCCGTGGGAGGCGTTCAACCACCTGGAGTTGCACGAGCTGGCGCAGTACGGAATCATCTGACGGCGCCATCAGATGATGGCGACGTCAAGATGATGACGGCGCCGTCAAGATGGAGCGACCGCCACCACCCCACCGGTCCCGGCCACCACCGCCACCGGCAGGCAGTGGCGGCCGGAGAGTAGCGCGCCAAGTCCCATCATCTCCATCACCACCAACACCATCATCTCCATCACCACCACCATCACCATCATCTCCATCATCACCACCAGCATCTCCATCATCACCACCAACACCATCTCCATCATCACCATCATCATCTCCACCACCATCATCATCTCCACCACCATCATCATCATCACCATCTCCACCATCTTCATCTCCACCACCATCCTCATCTCCACCACCATCCTCATCTCCACCACCATCATCACCACCACCACCATCACCACCACCACCATCATCATCTCCACCACCATCATCAATCATCTCCACCATCACCACCAGCACTATCATCACCAGCACCATCACCAGCACCATCACCACCACCATCACCACCAGCACCATCATCACCACCACTATCATCACTACCACCACCATCATCTCCACCACTATCATCTCCACCATCATGACCACCAGCACCATCATCACCACCACTATCATCATCACCACGATCACCACCATCACCACCATCACCAATAAACTACTCCGCGTACCCCGCGCAGTCCAGACGGTCTCCGCGTGATGCTGCTGCTGCCGTGTTTTGTGTTTGCGAGCGACGTCCCCGTGGTGCTGCTGCCCGTGTTGAGTCGTGGGACGCGCGCCACGGCGGCTCGGAGATGTTGACTACCTCGCCTGGTACACAGGAGGTCGTGGGTTCGACCCCGACGCCTGCTGCTGTATATGGCAATGGTGGTGGGTGGCGTGGTGGTGGGTGGGTGGCGGGTTGCCGTGGTGGTGGGTGGGTGGCGGTGGTGGGTGGCCGTGGTGGGTGGGTGGTGGGTGGGGTGTGAACCACGTGCAACCCGACTGTGACGTAGCCGCCTCTCCACCAATGGGAATACAGACAACTCGAGTCGACTTTTGCTTGCCCAGTCTACGAGACCGGGGATGGTGGTNGGGTCGGTGGTGGTGGGTCGGTGGTGGGGTCGGTGGTGGGGTCGGTGGTGGGTGACGCCACAACACGCGCATGCTCGTTACGAGAGTGCGACAGGCAAGCAGGAGGAGTCAACCGAGGGAATCAAAGCGACGGCAGTGACCCGGCCGCTCGTGTCGGGACACCCGTTCAACGAGCCCGTTGCCGCTACCAAAGCGCCGCAGCTTTGGGACGGCTACAGGCGGCGCGGGGAGGGAACACGGCCGCTGGAGCTGCTGAAACTGCTGCGATGTACCGGAGCTTTATTCAGGCGAGGTGTAGGAGGAGAACACGCGAGGCCCGTGGCGTTCGTCGGCACGACACGGCACGGGCGGTCCGGGAGGAATGAAAGAGGGTTGAAAAAAAAAAAAATTCGCCGCTCGCACGATCACCCAGCCAACCGGCTCACTCGCTACGTAACCCGCTCACCACCACCCACCCGATCTACTCCTGTGTGCACTCACCCACCTACTCACCCACCCTATCTACTCATCTGTGTGCACTCACCCACCTACTCACCCACTCATCTGTGTGCACTCAATGCCAATATTGACTGTGCCAGGCCAGGTGCACTTTGAGGCCACGTCAAGTGTCGAAGGCTCGCTGACGGAGGTCACGGACAGACCCAGCAGGTGCCAATGGTGTTGGCCGACTGAGATGAGTGGCCGATGCACCACCAGCTGTACCCCCAACTGTGTCAACTTGGTGCATTTTAGCCGCCCGGCGCTCCGCTCGTTGTTGTGAGCGTCGCTCCAAAGCCCTCTGTTGTTGTTGGAGGTCGACTGCCTCCAACTGCCCAGTAGTAGCAGCGTCCTTCACGAGACTCCTCCATTCTGCGCAACTTACCCACCTACTCACAACTCGCCCACCCGCTCACCCACCCGCTCACCCACTCCTACTCGCAATCATCCACCCACGCGCACAACCATGTTCTTCATTCGCTCACCCACAACCCAGCTGCCAAACTCACCCGCTCACCGCTCACCCGCTCACCGCTCACCGCTCACCGCCGCTCANCCGCCGCTCACCCACCGCTCACTCGCTCACCCGCTCACCTACTCATCTACAACTCACCCCTCCACCAATCTACAACTCACCCAACCCATCCGCCCACTCACCCGCTATTCCACACATCTGCAGCAGATTTTCGCCGGGCAACACAAAATCAAATAAACAATTATCAGCAACAATTGAATAAACACACAACAACAACACAAGCAAAGACAAAGATCCCCCCCCCCGTGTAGCCCACACAGGGTCTTGGGGCAAGTGCTGTTTTAGCGCGTAGCAGCTGAGACAACGCACGAGGGGTTCCGTGGCCAGCACCACACCCGGCCGCCTTTGTCTCCCCAGTTCTGATCAAGTTTTTTTTTACACTTCACTTACGTTTACTTTACTACGCACCACGCCAGGTAGAGAATTAAGGCCGAGTCGATCTAGGGGTAGGAGGAGGAGGCCAGGGACCGCCGGTCCACGACCTGAAACCAAGGGACTCGGGTCTCGTGGTGCGCAGCGGTGACGTCACACAAACACCGCCCCCCCCCCCACGGAGAGGGGACAGTGCCCCCCCGACCCCCTCCTCCCCGTCGNCCCCCCCCCCCGGCCCCCCCCGGCGCGCGTCAGCTCACCGCGGCTCAGCCGATCGGCCGGCCGAGTGACGAGTGTCAAGTGAGCGGAGGTGGAGGGGCTTCCATCAGATTAGGGATCTACCCATAATGCCACGGTCACCCTCACGGGCTCACGGCGGCCACGGAGGGCGGCTTCATTCCTGCCGCCAAACTCGCGGGGGGCTGCGGGCGGGGGCAGAGGTCGCAAACGGGTTTTGATTCCCTACCCGTACCCGGCCGCACCAGGGTCGCAAACGGCTACCCGTACCCATAGCCGGGTATCGGGTAGGGTACGGGTATCGGGTAGGGTACGGGTATGGTACGGGTATCGGGTAGGGTACGGGTATCGGGTAGGGTAGCCGGGTATCGGGGGTAGACGGGTATCGGGTACCCGGTTGCGACCTCTGCCGTGGAGGCAGCGGCGAGGGTTGATGGATCGCACGCGGATGGGGCTGTGGAACTCCCACACTTCTACGCGTGGTGGGCGTCGAGGAGGGGACAGACGCGGACGGAAAAGTGCGTGGACTAATCTATCTCCAGCGCGGGGATAGAGCGTTGCCCCCTCGCGCAAGGCGTGGATTTTCCCCGGCGCACGTGACGAATGGGCTGGCCGCGCAACCACAGCACGGGACCGCAGAACTTGGGCAATTCATTGCCGGCGGTGCCGCCGGTTCCGCTAGCGCCCTTTGTGCAGGGCTCGCCTGTTGGGAATTCCAGGAGCTGGCGCGCGAGTGATTTGCCAACCCTCGCACAAAAACCCTCTTTAGGTCTCCCGGGAGGAGGCAGAGATCTCCCGGGAGCGGAGCTGCTGCCTCCTCCACGACGAGGAGACAACCCCCTGGGGAAAACAAGATGGGTGGCACCCCCCCCCTCCACCACCACCGGCACCAGCACCACCACCACCAGCTCCACCAGCACCAGCACACAGGTCGCAATCAGGTACCCGATACCCGTACCCTACCCGTACCCAGCTGGGTACGGGTAGGGTACGGGTACGGCCGGGTACGGGTACCGTTTGCGACCCTGGTGCGGCCGGTACGGGTAAGGAATCAAAACCCATTTGCGACCTCTGCACCAGCACCACCAGCACCAGCACTACCACCAGCACCACCAGCACCACCAGCACTACCACCAGCACTACCACCACAGCACTACCACCACACCAGCACCACCACACCAGCACCACCCTTGCCGCCACCGCGCGCTGCGCTGGCGGCCACAACAGTAGTTGCATGGTCACGTGACGGATGAGGGTGTCCGGTGAGGAGGTGAGGAGGAGAGGGGAGGTGAGAGGTGAGAGGTCACGGGCTCTGGGTGCAATGACGAGGCACGAGTGTGGTGGTGGTGGCGAGGCGAGCGACGAGGTCGCGGGGAGTCGGTGGCGCTGGCGAGGTCACCGGGATTTGGTGGCAGCGGTGAGGTCACGGGGCGTCCGTGTCGGCGGTGAGGAGTCGTGCGAGGCGGGCGAGCTGTGCGCGCTGCGAGTGCAGGTAGACCTGAGTGTCCCACAGCGCGTCCACCAGCACCGCGTCGCGCACCTCGTCCAGCGCCACGTCCTCACGCAGCTGCGGGCTCAGCCTGCACGCGCACGCAGCGCACACACACACACATAGAGCACTCATACACGCACACACACATACATACAGCACACACAGAGCACACTCATACACGNACACACACACACATACAGCACACAGAGCACACTCATACACGCACACACACACACAGAGCACACACACATCGAGCACACACACATAGCACACTCACACACATACATAGCACACTCATACACGCACACACACACATAGCACACACACACATAGCACACACACACACACATAGCACACACACATAGCACACTCATACACGCACACACACACACAGAGCACACACATATAGAGCACACACACATAGCACACTCACACACATACATAGCACACTCATACACGCACACACACACATAGCACACACACACATAGCACACACACATAGCACACTCATACACGCACACACACACACGCGCACACACACACATAGCACTCACACACATAGCAGTGATTGTGGTGAGCGTGGTGAGAGTGGTGAGCGTGGTGAGCGTGGTGAGCATGGTGATCGTGGTGACTGTGGTGAGCGTGGTGACTGTGGTGAGCGTGGTGAGCGTGGTGAGAGTGGTGAGCGTGGTGAGCGTGGTGAGCGTGGTGAGAGTGGTGAGCGTGGTGAGTGTGGTGAGCGTGGTGAGCGTGGTGAGAGTGGTGAGCGTGGTGACTGCGGTGAGCGTGGTGAGTGTGGTGAGGGTGGTGAGCGTGGTGATTGCGGTGAGCGTGGTGAGCGTGGTAAGCATGGTGAGCGTGGTGAGTGTGGTGAGAGTGGTGAGCGTGGTGATTGCGGTGAGCGTGGTGAGCGTGGTAAGCATGGTGAGCGTGGTGAGCGTGGTAACTGCAGTGAGCGTGGTGACTGCGGTGAGCGTGGTGAGCGTGGTGAGTGTGGTGAGCGTGGTGAGCGTGGTGAGTGTGGTGAGCGTGGTGAGCGTGGTGAGTGTGGTGAGCGTGGTGAGCGTGGTGAGTGTGGTGATTGCGGTGAGCGTGGTGAGTGTGGTGAGCGTGGTGAGTGTGGTGACTGTGGTGAGTGTCGCCAGGGCCAGGAGTCGCACCGGAAGAAGGGAACCTGCAGGGAGTCGCACCAGGCCCGGGCCCGGTCCACAGGGCGCCCTCCGCGTCCGTGCACTGCACAGGGGACACGTGGGCACACGAGGGACACGTGGGGACACGTGGGACACGTGGGGACACGAGGAGGCACGCGGAGACACGAGGGGACATGCGGAGACACGAGGGACAGACGGAGACACGCGGAGACACGAGGAGTGTGAGAGATTGAGCGAGGGCGAGCGAGCGAACAGTTGAGCGTGTGAGCGATCAAGCGAGCGAGCGTGGTGAGCGTGTGAGCAAGCGTGGTGAGCGTGGTGAGCGTGGTGAGCGTGTGAGCGTGGTGAGCGTGGTGAGCGTGGTGAGCGTGGTGAGCGTGTGAGCGTGGTGAGCGTGTGAGCGAGCGTGTTGAGCGTGGTGAGCGTGTGAGCGAGCGTTGTGAGTGTGTGAGCGTGGTGAGCGTGTGAGCGAGCGTGGTGAGTGTGGTGAGCGTGGTGAGCGTGGTGAGTGAGCGAGGTGGTGAGCGTGTGAGCGTGGTGAGCGTGGTGAGCGTGTGAGCGAGCGTTGTGAGTGTGTGAGCGTGGTGAGCGTGTGAGCGAGCGTGGTGAGTGTGGTGAGCGTGGTGAGCGTGGTGAGCGTGTGAGCGAGCGTGTGAGCGTGTGAGCGAGCGTTGTGAGTGTGTGAGCGTGGTGAGCGTGTGAGCGAGCGTGGTGAGTGTGGTGAGCGTGGTGAGTGTGGTGAGCGTGGCGAGCGTGGTGAGCGTGGTGAGCGTGGTGAGCGTGGTGGTAAAGTTCTGTCCCGGCCCGACTAGCCGCCTGTGAAAAGAGCTTTATAGCTCATCGGATTCAGGCAGTGCCAATAAATATTCTGATTCCGATTCTGTACGAGCGATTGAGCGAGCGATTGAGCGAGCGAGTGAGCGAGCGGCGAGCGAGAGGGCGAGTGGGCGGGCGAGCGAGAGGGTGGGCGAGTGAGAGGGCGGGCGAGCGAGCGGCCGAGCGGGTGAGTGAGCGTGCGCGTCGTACACAGTCCACCATGAGGCGGCCCAGCTCCCGCGCTCCGATCACACTCTGCGCCAGCTGCCAGGGGTTGGTGGGGCGGAACACGTCCGCCGAGCTCACGCGCTCCCGCNGGGGCCGCCCCGTGCCCAGCGACAGCACCACGGCCCGCAGCGGGCCGCGCAACCCTGCGGCACACAAAGACAAAGCTCCCCCGTGTAGCCCTAACAGACTGCTGGGGCAAGTGCTGTTAAGCGAGCGGCACCTGCGAAGGCCGTCACGGCGCACGAGGGGGTGGGTGGATTGAACCCACGACCTCCTGCGTACCAGGCGAGGGAGTTAACATCTCTTAGCCACCGCGGCGTAATGGCAGAGCCAGGTGCCACCTTGATACGGAGACACAGGATACACGGGATACACGGGAGACACGGGGGACAGACGGAGACACGGGGGACAGACGGAGATGTGGGGAGACAGACGGGAGACAGACGGAGACACGGGGAACACATGGAGATGTGGGGAGACAGACAGAGACACGGGGGACAGATGGAGACACGGGGAGGGGCAGAACGGAGACACGGGGGGGGGGGCAGACGGAGACACGGGGAACACACGGAGATACGGAGCCACGGAGACACGGGGGGGGGGGGACACGGAGACACGGGGGGGGGGGGGTGACACAGACACGCGGCGACACGCTGGTGGGGGCTGGGGACAGGCTGCCCACCTGCTGCTGCTGCTGCTGCTGTGCCCGGTGCTGCTGCAGCTCGGTGAGTGCGTCCAGCGTGGGGTTGTTGGCCAGGAGGCCCCCGTCCAGGAAGCGCCCCATCTGGCGGAAGTAGGTGGGGGCCGCCCGCTGCTGCGCGCCGCACGCCACACCAGCTGCTCTACTCGGGGGGGCGCGGGGGGCGGAGGGGGCGGAGGGGAGGAACGTTCAGGGGAACAAACGCGGGGGGCGTGGGGAGACGCGAAACGGTGGGGGGGCACACGGTGGGCGTGGTGAGGTGCGGTGAGTGGTGAGTGGTAAGTGCTGGTTGGTGAGTGGTGAGTGGCGTGCGGTGAGTGCGTGTGATGAGTGGTGAGCGGTGAGTGGTGAGTGGTGAGCGGTGAGTGGTGAGTGGCGTGTGGCAAGTGGTGAGTGATGAGGGGTGAGTGGTGAGCGATGAGTGGTGAGTGATGAGTGGTGAGCGGTGAGTGGTGAGTGCTGAGTGGTGAGGAGTGGTGAGTGGCGAGTGGCGAGTGGCATGCGGTGAGTGGCGAGTGATGAGGGGTGAGTGCTGAGTGGTGAGTGGTGAGTGATTAGCGGTGAGTGGTGAGTGCTGAGTGGTGAGTGGTGAGTGTGGTGAGTGGTGAGTGGTGAGTGCTGAGTGGTACCGCTGGGAGGGTGAGCGCCTGGAACGTCTCGCTGGGCGAGTGGCAGGGTGAGGCTGGCGGTGTGGTGGTGGTTGTTGCTGGCGGTGTGTAGTTACGGAAGAGGTGCAGCTCTGCCGGGTGTCTATCTGCCAGAACAGCCGTCACCAACACCCTGCACACGGCAACAAAGACAAAGATCCCCGTGTAGCCTCAACAGACTGTAGGGGCAAGTGCTGTTAGCGAGTAGCGCCTGTGAAGGCCGAGGGTGGGTGGCCAGACCACGCCCGGCCGCCTTTGTATCGCTAGTGGCGATGTTTACACATCACAGAATGTACTAATTTGAGGCTGAGTCGACCTAAGGGGAGGCTCAGGACCGGTTCAAATAATCGTCGCCGGTGTGTGGTGGCCGTGAGCGGGAATCGAACTCGGGTCGCCAGGTTCATAGCGCAGCGTAGCGCTAACCGCTACACCACCGCTCCCCACACACACGCAACACGTGCATACACACAACACGTGCATACACACACACACAACACGTGCATACACACACACACACAACACGTGCATACACACACACAACACAGGAGGTGCGTTGAGTTCGTATGGGTGAGTGATACGTGTTTGTGGCTTGTGTGTGTGACGCATGAGCAAGTGCGTGTGACGAGTGTGTGTGCGCTACGCGAGTGTGACGTGCGTGTGACACGTGCGTGTGTGGCGTGTGACACGAGCGTGACGTGTGACGCCGTGTGACGTGCGATGTGACGCGCGTGAGTGTAAAGTGCGTGTGACGAGTGTGTGTGCGCTACGCGAGTGTGACGCATGTGTGTGCGATGCGTGACGCGTGTGTGCGGATTGTGACGCGTGTGGCTTGCGACGCGCGTGACGGGCTCGAGCGAGCGTGCAGCGCGTGGTCACTTGGGTGCGTGACGTCCGTCATCTTGGTGTGCTCGCCGAGCTCGCGCTTGAGGAAGCTGTCGAGCGGCGCCGAGTCGTAGGGGCGCCCTCCCGGAACACCTCGTCCTTCATGCGGAAATACAGCGCCCGCAGCTCGCCCAGCGACTTGCCTGGCGCGCGGGGGACATGCACGGGGACACACGGGACACGGGACACGGGGAGATACGGGGACACGTGGAGAGTTATGGGGACACGTGGGGGACACGCACGGGACACGCACGGGACACGCACGGGGACACGGGAGATACGAGGACACGTGGGGACACACGGGGACACGCACGGGGACACGGGAGAAACGGGGACACGTGGGGAGTTACAGGGACACGTGGGGAACACGTGGGGAGTTACGGGGACACGCACGGGCAGATACGGGACACGGGGGACGCACGGGGCGAGCGAGCGAGCGAGCGAGAGCGCGTGTGCGTGAGTGCTCGTGAGTGAAGTCCCCGCGCTGGCGCCCGCACCGTGCACGATGCCAGCGCCAGGATGCCGCCCGTGCTGGTGCCTGCCACCCAGTCGAAGAGCTCCCGCACGGGCGGCCGCTCTCCCTCTCCAGCGCCAGCAGCATCTGGATGAGGACCAGGCCGCGGATCCCTCCGCCGTCCAGGCTCAGCACGCGCTCACGCCTGCACCGCGGGGACACGGGGACACGGGGACACGGGACGTGGGGGGTGAGACACGGGACGTGAGACGTGGGGACGTGGGACATGGGAACACGGGGACGTGAGACACGGGGACACGGGGACGTGGGACACGGGGACGTGGGACACGTGGACATGGGACACATGGACATGAGGGCACAAGAAATGGGACACGGGTACATGTGGATACAGGTGATAAGTGGACAGGGGGACACGGAGACACACAGAGACGTAGACACACAGAGACGTAACACGCGGCACGAGTGGGGGGGGGGGGAAGGGTGGGACGGCAGTGGCCGCGAGCGTTGCCACGGTGACGCACCGCTGCTGAGGGGCGGCCCGTCCGTCACGTCCAGCATGGGAGCCATCACCGTCGCCATGGCGACCACGTCATCAAAGCCTGCGGAGGGGGTGGGGGGCACGCAGAGTTCCACGTTCGCATCGTTCCAGCGGCTGAGAACTGGGCAGCGCGGGATGGAGAGTCTCGTTTGCGAGGATCACCTGGGTGCTGTCCGTGTGTGTGAATGTTGAACTTCTGTTGCACGTAGCAACAAACCGAACGCAAAAAGAAGTTCTAAGAAATTAGTTTCGTCCATCTAGATGATGATGATGATGATTTAAAAGTGCGCAGCTCCGCTGGCTTGCTAATATCGGAAGGGAAGAACGTTCCAGACGGCCGCAGAAGCGCACCGTGCGTGTTGCGTTATAACAGCGCGCGTTCCAGCATTATAAGGGCGCGCGCGTTCGGCGTTATGACGTCATGCGCGCTCCCCGTTATATTGATGGTGCGTTCCGCGCTGAGCCTCTGCTGCATTCGGACGCTGCCCCGGCGAGTGAACCGGCGAGTGGTGCCGAGCGATCGGCGGCGCCCGCCGCCTCTCACCCAGGGCCGCGGCGGCCTCTGCCTGGGCGGGGAGGCCGGGCCGGGATCCCGGGCCTGGTCGACGCCGAGGAGGCGGGCGAGGCCGGGGGGCCGCCCGGGAGGGAAGCACCGCGTGACCCCACGCTGTGCAGCATCTCCATGAGCACGGGCGGTTCCCACCTGGAAACGGCACGGCAACGGCAACGGCAACGTCAACGGGGCGGCGGTGGGTACTACGCTGCGANGACGAGGGCTGGTGGGTGGCGTCGAGGGGAGACGTAGCCCGGCTCGCCGGGAGAAGCCGGTGCGGAAAGCGGACCGGCCTCCGCCCGTTGCTTCCATCTGTGCCGCGGGGATAGAGCGTTGCCCCTTGCGCGAGGCGTGGGTTGTCTCCGGGTGCTCCGGTCGGTTTGCGCCGGCGTGGATCGCAAGAACAGCTCGTCGCTGCTCGCCGAAAATATCAGTGTGGCGCTCCTGCTTAAATAGGTAAATAATGATGATAATAATTATAATTATTATAATAATTATTATTGATAATAAATAATAATAATGATGATATCAAGTTCACGTCGATTTTGTGGAACCAGGTGACGAGTCCAGAGGCCAGGATAGGAGTCTAATTTGCCAAGAGATGGAGGGGTGGAGTGGGGAGGGAGGGGTGTGGGGAGGGAGGGAGGGAGGAGGGGTGGAGTGGGGAGGGAGTAGGGTGGGAGGAGGGAGGGAGAGGGAGGGAGGGAGGGAGAGAGAGGAGGGAGTGCGGGAGGGAGGGATAGGGGGAGGAGTGTNGGGGGGGTACTGGGGGGGGTTCGAGGGTGGGGGTACTGGGGGGTTCGANGGGGGGTACTGGGGGGGTACTNGGGGGGGGGGGTACCGCTGCTGTTGCGAGCCAGCAGGAGCCCGGGGTCTCTCCGTCGTCGTTGCTGGAGTCCATCTGAGCTCCGAACACGATCAGCGGTTTGATCATCTCCAGATGGTCCAGCTACAGCCACGCACAGCGCCGCGGGTGTCACACACGCGTGTCACACGCGTGTCGCACGCATCTACGAACCGCACGTCGTGTGCATCGTGTGTAGTGCGTGGAGCGAGTCCCCTGCGTAGACCCCGGGCGCGTGGCTGCGTACCCGCATGGCGATGTGCAGCGGCGTGTCTCCGTGAGCGCCGCGCGTCTCCGCCTGCGCCCCTGCGTGAGCAGCGCCAGCGCCGCCTCGTGCCGCCGCTTGCGCGCCATCGCGTGCAGCGGCGCGTCCCCGCTGCGGCTGCGCGCTTCCAGCGCAGCGCCCCGCGCCGCCAGCAGACGCACTGCCTGCACGCAGAGTGAGTACACACGCAGAGTGAGTACACGTGCAGTGAGTACAGAGTGAGTACACACGCAGTGTGAGTACACGTGCAGTGAGTACACGCAGAGTGAGTACACGCAGAGTGAGTACACGCAGAGTGAGTACACACGCAGAGTACACGGAGAATGTGTACAGAGAGAGAGTACACGCAGAGTGAGTACACACGCAGAGTGAGTACACGCAGAGTGAGTACACACACAGAGTGAGTACACGCAGAGTGAGTACACACGCAGAGTGAGTACACACGCAGAGTGAGTACACGCAGAGTGAGTACACGTGCAGTGAGTACACACAGAGTGAGTACACACGCAGAGTGAGTACACGCAGAGTGAGTACACACAGAGTGAGTACACAGAGTACACACGCAGAGTGAGTACACACAGAGTGAGTACACAGTGAGTACACAGAGTGAGTACACGCAGAGTGAGTACACGCAGAGTGAGTACACGTGCAGTGAGTACACGTGCAGTGAGTACACACGCAGAGTGAGTACACACGCAGAGTGAGTACACGCACCTGTGCGCTGCGGGCCCAGTGCATGGGCGAGCCTCCGTGTTTGGCGTCGCGTGCGTCCAGCTGATCCTCGCGCAGATCCAGCAGCAGCTCCACACAGCTGCATGAGCACACACACACACATGCACACACACACACACGCACACACACGCACACACGCACGCACACACACACACACGCACACACACGCACACACACGCACACACACACTCACACACACACGCACACACACACATAGCACACACACCCACACACGCACGNACACACACACACACACGCACACACACACATAGCACACACACACACACGCACACGCACGCGCACACACACGCACACACACGCGCACACACACGCGCGTACACACACACCAATATACCAACACCCGCCATTCGACGCCAAGCGACGGTGACGTCGTCACGACGCCCGTGCCAGGCCAGGTGCACTTTGAGGCTATCGCGTGAAGTGTCGAAGGCTCGCTGTTGACAGGAGGAGGTCACGTGACAGACCCAGCAGGTGCCATGGGTTGGCTGACTGAGATGACCACTGGTAGATGCACCACCAGCTGTACCCCCCTACTGTGCCAACTTGTACACAAAAACTGTCCCCCTGACACACACACGCGTACGCACACGCGTACGCACACGCATGCACACACACACCTACGTGTACACACATGCGCTGAATTATATACATTGTGTGTGTAAGGTGTGTGGGCGGTTAGCTGTGGGTCTCTGTGGGGAGCGGTGGTGCAGCGGTTAGCGCTACGCTGCACCGCGATCCCGGCTGCGAACCCGAGTTCGATTCCCCGCTCACGGCCAACACCGGTGACGGTTATATAAACCGGTCCTGGCCTCTCCTAGGTCGACTCAGCCTCAAATCAATACCTGGTGCGGCGTGTAAACATCGCCACTTAGGGAGACAAAGGCGGCCGGGCGTGGTGCTGGCCACCCACCCCTCGTGTGCCGTGCCGGCCTTCATAGGTGCTCGCTAACAGCACTTGCCCCAACAGTCCGTTAAGGCCACACGGGGCGTGCGGTGTACACCGTGCGCGTGTGTGTGTGCGCGTGTGTGTGCGTGCGCGTGTGTGTGCGCGTGTGTGTGCGCGTGCGTGCGCGTGTGCGTGTGCATGTGTGTGCGTGCGTGTGTGCGCGCGTGCGTGTGTGTGTGCGCGTGCGTGTGTGCGTGTGTGTGCCACGTGTCACGTGGGAGTCACGGCACCCGATCTGGTCGTGCCGCAGGGCGGTGTGCACCGCGTGCTCCCCGTGCCGGGCCCCCCGCACCGGGCCCCCCGTGCCGGGCCCGCCGTGCCGGCCCGGCGAGGAGGAGGACGCGAGCGGCGTCCTCGCGGCCCAGCCGGCAGGCCTCCTGCAGCGCCGTCTCGCCGGCGCCGCTGGGCCCGTCCAGCGTGCCGTGCGCCGCCTCGCACAGACACTGTGCCGCGCGGCGAGACGCGCCGTTAGCTAGGCCTCGGCAAGGGAAGGTAACTTACCCTTTTACTGGGTCAAAGGGTAAAGGTGTCGACATGCCAAGGGGTAAGGTAAAGGGTACAGGGTAAAGGTAGCTCGGAAGAATTACCCGGTAGGGTAAAGGAAGCGTGAAGCATTACCCAGTAAATACGGTGGTGCCTTGTTTACCGCTAAAAGCTCCGTGGCGCAGTCCGTGGCCTCCATTTAATATTTTTTTTACNTTTTTTTTTAAACACGCTTCATTGAAACGTACTCTTAATGGCAGAACTCCACGACTCCGGGAAGTGGCCCCGAAGCTTTCCATAACCGTGCCGCACGGCGCGTCGTGTCGCGTGCCGCGTGCCGCGTCGTGCCGCGTGCCGCGCAGCGCGTCGCACCTGCAGGAGGGCGGGTCGGTGCGGCGGGCGGCGAGGTGCAGCGCCGTGTCCCGCGCGCGTCCGCGTGTCGACGCGCGCTCCGCACGCCAGCAGCTCGGAGGCGCAGGCGAGCTCCCCGGCGCTCACCGCCACCACAAGCGGCGTCGCTCCGCCGGCGCCGCTCTCCACGTCCCTGCGAGCCGGAGCGCGACGACGATGAGCGACGCCGTGCGGCTCGTTGCCGTCGAAACACTCCGCCGCCCGACAATCAGACGGTTGCTTTGTTATTTGACTGCGCGTCAGGTCCCGCTGAGCTACGGAGCTGCCGTTTCCCGGAAGCGACCAGCTCGCCGTCGTGAAACGGGAGCTCAACGAAGCGGCTTATCGCGTGGAAATTTATCGCGGCCAAATCGTCTGCGGAGGGGAAAAAAACTAAAACGGAGGACCCGGGGAAAAATCCACGCGAGAGAGAGAGAGACACGCAGACTCCAAATATACAGCAGCAGCAGGCGCCAGGGTCGGGATCGAACCCACGACCTCCTGCATACCACGTGAGGTAGTTAACATCTCTTAGCCACCGTGATGATGATGAGAGAGAGAGAGACACGCAGACTCCAAATATACAGCAGCAGCAGGCGCCAGGGTCGGGATCGAACCAACGACCTCCTGCACACCAGGCGAGGTAGTTAACGTCTCCTAGCCACCGTGACGACGCGGACACGAAACCTATCGTCCAGGACGAGGCCTTGCGATCGAGGCGACGCGAACGCGGCAACGGAGGAGGAACATTGGGAGATCGGCGGCGGCGCCGGCGTGCCGACCATCGGCTCCCCGCGACAGCCGCTACCTGAGGACGGCGTTGTGCCGGAAGGCGTGCACCAGGCCGGCGTGCCGACCAACGGCTCCCCGCGGCCACCGCTACCTGAGGACGGCGTTGTGCCGGAACGCGTGCACTAGGCCGGCGTGCCGACCAGCTACCTGAGGACGGCGTTGTGCCGGAAGGCGTGCACCAGGCCGACGTGCGCCGCCAGGTGCGCCGCCGTCCACTCGGGTGCTCGCGAAGGGCGTCCAGCACGCGCTGCGCCGAGGCGGCCGGCCCAGCGACGGCGCCGCCCGGCCACACCGCGCCGCCGGCGCCGCCGCTCACCAGCGGCAGGACGCGCTCGGCGAGCAGCGCGAACAGGCGGCGCGCCTCGGGCTCGCCGGACACGCGGAACAACCTGCGGGGGGAGACGGCGGGGGGCGGTGACGCGGCGGTGGTGGCACGGTGAGCGCACGCGGTTGTGTGTGGTGTACACGGTGTGTGCGTGTGTGGTATATACGNTGTGTGTGTGTGTGGTGTACACGGTGTATGTGGTGTACACGGCGTGTGTGTGTGTGTGGTGTACACGGCGTGTGTGTGTGTGGTGTACACGGCGTGTGTGTGTGTGGTGTACACGGCGTGTGAGCGTGTGTGTGTACACGGCGTGTGTGTGTGGTGTACACGGTGTGTGTGTGGTGTACACGGTGTGTGTGTGTGTACACGGTGTGTGTGTGTGTGTACACGGCGTGTGTGTGGTGTACACGGTGTGTGTGTGGTGTACACGGTGTGTGTGTGTGTACACGGTGTGTGTGTGGTGTACACGGTGTGTGTGTGTGTGGTGTACACGGCGTGTGTGTGTGTACACGGTGTGTGTGTGGTGTACACGGTGTGTGTGTGTGGTGTACACGGCGTGTGTGTGTGGTGTACACGGCGTGTGTGTGTGTGGTGTACACGGTGTGTGAGCGTGTGTAGTGTACATGGCGTGTGTGTGTGTGCGTGTGTACTGTACACGGTGGCGTGTGTGTGTGTGCGTGTGTGGTGTACACGGTGTGCGTGTGTGGTGTACACGGTGGCGTGTGTGTGCGTGCGTGTGTGGTGTACACACCTGAGTGCCACCGTGGCCCCAGGCCCCGGCTGCAGGAGGCCGTCCCAGGAGCTGGCGAGCCGCATCAGCGTCAGACTCCCTCCCGCGCCACGGCCTCCAGGCCGCGGTAGTCGGCCAGGGTCACCTCCCGAGCCTGCAGGGGCCCGCCAGGCCCGGCGCCACGGCCGACAGGGCCCCCTCACCAGGCGGCCCAAGATATCCATGGCCACCGCCGCCGCCGTCGCTCCCTTTCACGGCCGGGGTCAGGGAAAGCGCCTGCAAGGGGCCGCGGGAGACGCTTTAGGCTGAGTCGACCTAGAGAGGGCACGGCGGGCTCGGCCACTCGGGGTGTCTTGTTCGGATGTGACTAAGAGACACCCACAGCGTGTCTAGATGTGACTAAGAGACACTCACAGCGTGTCTATCGACAGCTGGATGAAGGCCTCGGCATCATCATCACCATCATCATCATTGGCCACGGTCTTATCCACTGCGAACTAAAGGTTGTCCAACGCTCACAGGCGATGGTTCTCGTGGTNGCGGTGAGCCGCTTTCAGTTGGGATGCCGGCAAATGAACGGAACGACGCTCCGGCACCCCGCGGACACACAAACCGCACTGGGGTCTTGAGTCACACCGCATTGACGATCGATTTGCCCTCGGTGACTCGGGTAACTAAAGACACGTTGTCCCGCGGAGGGAGCTGGTAGGAACGTCGGGTTGCTCGGTCAATGGCCTGCAGGGTCAACGGCGGCGTGGTGTATTCCGCAAATATGGCCGACTGTGAGGGCGGGCACAAGCCGGCGTGAGTAGGTGAAACGTTGAGTTTTATAAGGGCACCACGGGGTGACCAGCCCCTCCCCACCCAGCCCCACCCCTCCCACCCCCTACCCAGCCCACCCACCCCACCCAGCCCTTCCCACCAGCCCCACCCCTCCCACCCCCTACCAGCCCACCCTNCCCACCCAGCCCCTNCCCACCCTCCCACCCAGCCCTCCCCACCCAGCCCCTCCCCACCCTCCCCACCCAGCCCCTCCCCACCCAGCCCACCCG
This sequence comes from Lethenteron camtschaticum, assembly GCA_018977245.1. NCBI lineage: Eukaryota > Metazoa > Chordata > Hyperoartia > Petromyzontiformes > Petromyzontidae > Lethenteron > Lethenteron camtschaticum. Next base: position 6,212,611 of record MU249627.1, read on the forward strand.
CGTTCACTCTGGCGTGCGAGTCCAATTCGCTCACCGCCACACCACTGCTCACCACACCATTCCTCATGCACCACTGCTCACCACCACACGATTGCTCACTCATACACAACTGTTCACCATTGCACCACTGCTGGCCGTTGCACGACTGATCACCACTACTGAAGACGCCACGGTGGCTAGGAGATGTTGACTACCTCGCCTGGTATACAGGAGGTCATGGGTTTGATCCCGACCCTGATGACGCCTGCTGCTGTATATTTGGAGTTGGCGTGTCTCTCTCTCTCGTTATCATCACGGTGGCTAGGAGATGTTAACTACCTCGCCTGGTACGCAGGAGTTCGTGGGTTCAATCCCGACCCTGACGCCTGCTGCTGCTGCTGTATAATATTTGGAGTCTGCGTGTCTCTCTCCCGTGGTCGCGTGGATTTTTCTCTGGGGTCGTCCGTTTTTTCCTCTCCGCATTTATAGATCAACATCACCCGTGCGCTTAGAGTTATTCGGCTGCTGCTGCTATACAAACAAACAAAATCCACGCGCCGACGATGACGATGATGAGAAGTCACTACCGCTGTGATTATCATTTGTTAAAGTCAGGTCAGTGCCACCGCCTCACCTCGTAGAATTATAAAATTACATTTTATACCCTGGTAAAAGCCGGTTATAAGCAACGTAGACCGGTTATAAGTAACATAAACCGGTTATAGGCAACATAAGACGGTTATAGGCAGCATAAACCGTTTATAGGCAACATAAACCGGTTATAGGCAACATAAACCGGTTATAGGCAACATAAACCGGTTATAGGCAGCATAAACCGGTTATAGGCAACATAAGCAGGTTATAGGCAACATAAGCAGGTTATAGGCAACATAAGCAGGTTATAGGCAACATAAACCGGTTATAGGCAACATAAACTGGTTATAGGCAACATAAACCGGTTATAGGCAACATAAGCAGGTTATAGGCCACATAAGCAGGTTATAGTCAACATAAACCGGTTATAGTCAGCATAAACCGAATATAGGCAACATAAAACGGTTATAGTCAACATAAACCGGTTATAGGCAAACATAAACCGTTCATAGGCAACATAAAACGGTTATAGGCAACATAAACCGATTATAGGCAACAGAAGCCGGTTATAGGCAACATAAGCCGGTTATAGTAAACATAAACCGGTTATAGGCAACATAAACCGGTTTTTAGGCAAAACATAAACCGGTTATAGGCAACACAAGCCGGTTATAGGCAACACAAACCGTTTATAGGCAACACAAGCCGCTTATAGGCAACACAAGCCGGTTATAGGCAACACAAGCCGGTTACAGGCACGCAATGTTAACAACCCCCTGGGGCACGGCTGACATCAGTGGCGAGGGAGAGGCGACAGACACACGGAGCTGCCAATATCACCGCGATGCATACCAGGTGCTATCGGCTTCGTCACGTGGCTGGGGTGGGGGGCAGCCCAGCCCCCACCCACCCAGCACCCACGTGGTCATTCACACTGCACTGTAATTACTGCACTGTACTATGCCCCCCAATGTTCAAAGTTTACCCCCCCACAGCTTTCAACAACAAACATTTGTAATGATCGATTGACCGCAGTGGTGAAATATGGTCAAGCAGCCCCCCCCACCCCCCCCCCCACGGCCCCCCACGGCCCCCACGTCTCACCCAGCAGTAGATCGACCCCCCCACCTCTCCACCTCTCCACGCGGTCCTCACCTCAACCGAAGAACAGCTGACCGCGATTCCCCCACTCGTCGATTCCAGCGAACCGTCGATTCGACTCCGCAAGTTCGTCGATTCAACACACACCAGCGCCACTCGCCGCCGTCGTGCGAATCGACAAACCGATTTACGCCGCGATTCGATTCCCTCTCCTCCCCTCCCCTCTCGCGCGAGCGCTCGATTCGCGAATCGCGAGCCGCATCCGATTCCAGAATCGAGGAAGTCCACCACCCCTTGTTGGTTGACCGCGCACGTGTGCTCGGAGGTTGGGGTTGAAGTTCGCTGCGGGGGTTCGACTGCCCCCCCCCCTAACCCAGGGCTGCTCTTCAGGGGTCCCGGAGGGGGTCCTCGGGGTCCCTTGGCGGCAGGGGAGGCTTGGGGGTCGAGAGCGGGGAGGGAAATCGACAGGGGGGGGGGCATCAGCGGAGATCGTCTTGAGTGTAAGTGCGACCAACACCCTACACTCTAAACGTGGTGAAGGGGTACCCCGAAAGGGTAAAGGGGGTGCAGGTGGGATAGGTGTGTATAGTGGAAGAGGGGTTCCTATAGGGATGGTGGAGAGGGTTGTATAGGACTGGGGGATGGGGGGCCAGTTATAGGGCCAGGGGTCTCTGAGCGGTGGGATTAGGGGGGTGCGTAGTGGGAATAGGGGTTCCTATAGGGATGCTGGAGAGGGGTTGTATAGGACTGGGGGGGGGGGGGCTCGATAGGGGGGCCAGGGGTCTTATAGGGACAGGGGTCTCCAAACGGGTGGGATTAGGGGGTGCGTAGTGGGAAGAGGGGTTCCTATAGGGATGGTGTATCCCGCTGGGATGGTACCCGTGCCCTGAGAGGGGATGGAGGGGTTCTCCGAGGGGGTCCGTGTTACCCCCAGGCGAGACGGGGAGTTTGGGGCTGTGTGGGGGGCTGTGGTCTCGCTGAGTCACGCGAGCCGCGTGACCTCTGTGTGTACAGTGGGTGTCGGGTTTGTGTGTGTACAGGGTGTAGTGTGTGTGTGTGTACAGGGTGTGTGTGTGTACAGGGTGTGTGTGTGTAAGAGTGTGTAGTGTGTGTGTACAGGGTGTGTGTGTGTAAGAGTGTGTAGTGTGTGTGTACAGGGTGTGTGTGTAAGAGTGTGTAGTGTGTGTGTACAGGGTGTGTGTGTGTAAGAGTGTGTAGTGTGTGTGTGTACAGGGTGTGTGTGTGTGTATAGACTGTGTGTGTAAGGGTGTGTAGTGTGTGTGTACAGGGTGTGTGTGTGTAAGAGTGTGTAGTGTGTGTGTACAGGNTGTGTGTGTGTAAGAGTGTGTAGTGTGTGTGTGTGTACAGGGTGTGTGTGTACAGGGTGTGTGTGTGTAAGAGTGTGTAGTGTGTGTGTGTACAGGGTGTGTGTGTAAGAGTGTGTAGTGTGTGTGTACAGGGTGTGTGTGTAAGAGTGTGTAGTGTGTGTGTGTGTACAGGGTGTGTGTGTGTGTATAGACTGTGTGTGTAAGGGTGTGTAGTGTGTGTGTACAGGGTGTGTGTGTGTAAGAGTGTGTAGTGTGTGTGTACAGGGTGTGTGTGTAAGAGTGTGTAGTGTGTGTGTGTGTACAGGGTGTGTGTGTGTATAGATGTGTGTGTAAGGGTGTGTAGTGTGTCTGTGTATAGACTGTGTGTGTACAGGGTGTGTGTGTGTATAGACTGTGTGTGTACAGGGTGTGTGTGTGTGTGTAAGAGTGTGTGTGTGTGTACAGGGTGTGTGTGTGTATAGACTGTGTGTGTATGACTGTGTGTGTACAGTGTGTGTGTAGGGTGTGTAGTGTGTGTCTCTGTGTGTTTGTGTTATTGGTGTCTCTCTGTGTGATCTGTGTTGTTGATGTTTCTCTGTGTGTCTGTGTGTCTGTGTTGTTGATGTGTGTCTGTGTGTGATCTGTGTTGTTGATGTGTCTCTGTGTGTCTGTGTGTCTGTGTTGTTGATGTTTCTCTGTGTGATTTGTGTGTCTGTGTTGTTGATGTTTCTCTGTGTGTCTGTGTGTCTGTGTTGTTGATGTGTGTCTGTGTTGTTGATGTCTCTGTGTGTGTCTGTGTTGTTGATGTGTGTCTGTGTGGTTGATGTGTGTCTGTGTTGTTGATGTGTGTCTGTGTTGTTGATGTGTGTCTGTGTTGTTGATGTCTCTGTGTGTGATCTGTGTGTCTGTGTTGTGGATGTTTCTCTGTGTGATCTGTGTGTCTGTGTTGTTGATGTGTGTCTGTGTGTGATCTGTGTGTCTGTGTTGTTGATGTGTCTCTGTGTGATCTGTGTGTCTGTGTTGTTGGTGTGTCTGTGTGTGATCTGTGTGTCTGTGTTGTTGATGTTTCTCTGTGTGATCTGTGTGTCTGTGTTGTTGGTGTGTCTGTGTGTGATCTGTGTGTCTGTGTTGTTGATGTGTCTCTGTGTGATCTGTGTGTCTGTGTTGTTGATGTGTGTCTGTGTGTGATCTGTGTGTCTGTGTTGTTGATGTGTGTCTGTGTGTGATCTGTGTGTCTGTGTTGTTGATGTGTCTCTGTGTGTGATCTGTGTTGTTGATGTGTCTGTGTGTCTCTGTGTGTTTGTGTTATTGGTGTCTCTCTGTGTGATCTGTGTTGTTGATGTCTCTGTGTGTGTCTGTGTGTCTGTGTTGTTGATGTCTCTGTGTGTGTCTGTGTTGTTGATGTGTCTGTGTGTGTCTGTGTTGTTGATGTGTCTCTGTGTGTCTGTGTTGTTGATGTCTCTGTGTGTCTCTGTGTGTGTCTGTGTGTCTGTGTTGTTGTGTGTCTGTGTGTGTCTGTGTTGTTGATGTGTCTCTGTGTGTCTCTGTGTGTCTGTGTTGTTGTGTGTCTGTGTGTGTGTCTGTGTTGTTGTGTCTGTGTGTCTGTGTTGTCTGTGTGTCTGTGTGTCTGTGTTGTTGTGTGTCTCTGTTGTTGTGTGTCTGTGTTGTTGATGTCTCTGTGTGGTCTGTGTGTCTGTGTGTTGATGTGTCTCTGTGTGTCTCTGTGTGTGTCTGTGTTGTTAACGTGTCTCTGTGTCTGTGTGTCTCTGTGTGGTCTGTGTGTCTGTGTTGTTGATGTGTCTCTGTGTGTCTCTGTGTGTCTGTGTTGTTAACGTGTCTCTGTGTCTGTGTGTCTCTGTGTGGTCTGTGTGTCTGTGTTGTTGATGTGTCTCTGTGTGTGTCTGTGTTGTTAACGTGTCTCTGTGTCTGTGTGTCTCTGTGTGGTCTGTGTGTCTGTGTTGTTGATGTGTCTGTGTGTGTCTGTGTTGTTGATGTGTCTCTGTGTGTCTCTGTGTGTGTCTGTGTTGTTAACGTGTCTCTGTGTCTGTGTGTCTCTGTGTGGTCTGTGTGTTTGTGTTGTTGATGTGTCTCTGTGTGTCTCTGTGTGTGTCTGTGTTGTTAACGTGTCTCTGTGTCTGTGTGTCTCTGTGTGGTCTGTGTGTCTGTGTTGTTGATGTCTCTGTGTGTGATGTGTCTCTATGTTGTTGATGTGTCTCTGTATAGTCTGTGTTGTTTGTGTTGTTGATGTCTCTGTGTGTGTCTGTGTGTCTGTGTTGTTGCTGTGTCTCTGTGTGATCTGTGTGTCTGTGTTGTTACGTGTCTCTGTGTCTGTGCGTGTCTGTGTGTGATCTGTGTCTCTGTGTTGTTGATGTGTCTCTGTGTAGTCTGTGTTGTCTGTGTTGTTGATGTCTCTGTGTGTGTCTGTGTTGTTGATGTGTCTCTCTGTGTGTCTGTGTTGTTGATGTCTCTGTGTGTGTCTGTGTGTCTGTGTTGTTGATGTGTCTCTCTGTGTGTCTGTGTTGTTGATGTGTCTCTGTGTGTCTGTGTTGTTGATGTGTGTCTGTGTGTTTGTGTTGTTGATGTGTCTGTGTTGTTGATGTGTCGCGTTTCCAGGACGCCGTGCGGGTCAGCATTGCCATGGCTGCCGCTTCCGGCAAGAAAGGAAATCGCTCTGGCAAGGTGTGGCCTGGACTTCGACCCTAACCTTGATCCTCACCTTAACCCAAACCCTGACCCTGATGTAGACCATCACCTCAAGCTAGACCCTGACAGTCACCTCAACCCGAACCTTGATCCTCACCTAAACCCAAACCCTAACCCTGATGTAGACCATCACCTTAACCTAGACCCTGACCCTGACCCTGACAGTCACCTCAACCCTAACCCTGATGTAGACCATCACCTCAAGCTAGACCCTGACCTTGACCTAGACCCTGACCCTGACGTAGACCATCACCTTAACCTAGACCCTGACCCTGACAGTCACCTCGACCCTAACCCTGATCCTCGCCTAAACCCAAACCCTGACGGAGACCGTCACCTTAACCTAGACCCTGACCCTGACCTAACCCTGACCCTGACAGCCACCTCAACCTGACGTAGACCATCACCTTAACCTAGACCCTGACCTAACCCTGACCCTGACAGCCACCTCAACCCTGACGGAGACCGTCACCTTAACCTAGACCCTGACCTAACCCTGACCCTGACAGCCACCTCAACCCTGACGGAGACCGTCACCTCAAAGCATCAACGCACCTCACGCCTGTCTCGCGCTCGCTCCCCCAGGCCCCGCGGCGCGGCGACGTCTCCTCCGGCGCCTGCCCGGCGGCGGCGGCGGCGGCGCCGGCGGCGGGCCGCCCTCCATCTCCGACACGGAGCTGCTGTCCCTGCCGGTGCGCGAGCTGAACCGGCGTCTGCGCGCCGCGGGCCCGAGGAGGCGGCGCGGCTGAAGACGCGCCGGCGCACGCTCAAGAACCGCGGCTACGCCGCCAACTGCCGGGCGCAGCGCTCGGAGCAGCGCGCCGTGCTGGAGGAGCAGCGCTCGCACCTGCAGGCCGAGGTGACGGCGCTGAGCCGCGAGGCGGGCGCCATGCGCTCGCAGCTGGCGCGCATGCAGGCGCAGTACCGCGCCCTGCAGAGCCTGGCGCGCGACACGGCCGCCGGCGGCGGTGCCGCGCCGCCGATGCTGCCGGGGACGGCGACGACGCTCGGAGCGACGGCGCGGACGCGCCGGCGGCGGCGGGACGGCGCTCGGAGCGACGGATCAGCGGCGCGGCAGTAGACGCACGCGGCCACGTGGGTTGCGGGCTCTGTAGGCGGCCGGGTCACCGGGGTCACCGGGTGTCACCGGGGTCGTCGCGACGACGAGGAGACGATGGGGGACGAGGCCGGTTCGTGGGCAGGGCCGTGCGGGGACTTGGGGTTAGGGCTGTGGCGAGTTGTTTGGGTTGGGGGTTCTTGGGGTCATAGTTGGGGTTCGTGAGGTCACGGCTTGGGTGCGCGCTGTATGAGAAGCGTAACTCAAATTTTGTTTTTTTGCCTTCTTCAGATATAAATAAATAAAGATATATTTTAGTCCATCGGACGATCGGCTCTGCGTCGGGGGCGGTGGTGGTGGGCCTTGGAGCGAGGCCGAGGGACCGGGCTCTAGAGGTCACGGGGCCCTGCAATTGGGGGTCAGGGGGCCCTGGGGGGGGGGGGGGGCGTGAGTGGTGATGCAGAGCTGGCCCCCGCGCTGGAGGCCGTGGTGTGAGCTCGCTGTGTGCTCGTTGCGGCTGGCGCCACACGGAGAGTTTTATTTCTATTAGCAAACTCGTGTGCGCACACACTTGTGTATACACGCGCACATGGTACACCACTCACACAGCCACCGTTCGCCACTTAGTGGCAGCGTTGTCGTCACAACGTTTGTGCCAGGCTGGGTGCACATCGAGGCCACGTGAAGTGTCGAAGGCTCTTGGTGCTGGCAGGAGGTCACTTGGACAGATCCAGGTGTTATGGGTTGATGGAGATGATGGGCAGATGCACCAGCTGTGTATCTGCTGTGCCAAATTGCTGCGTTTTAGCCGCCCGGCGCTCCGCTCGTTGTTGTGAGCGTCGCTCCTCCGCCCTCCGTTGTTGCTGGAGGGCAACTGCCTCCAACTGCCCAGTAGCGTCCTTCACGAGCCTCCTCCACAGAGGCCGATCTTGACACCGCTGGTACCAGTCATCGGCAAGTCCACTCAGCTCCACGTCCTCCTGTACCGCGTCACTCCATCTCTTCGCTAGCCCGTGTCGCGCCCGTTTAGCACCCCCTCTACCTAGCCAAACAGAAGCTGCCAGGGCATGCTGTGGCTGGGCATAAGGGCTACATGACCCGGTCAACACAGCCTCACCTGCCGGCAACGGTGGCAGTATACGGTGCGGTCTGAAATTACGGTACGGTGTGGGATTTTTTTGGTTCTTATTTTACGATATTTTTTGCATCAGGTACGGCACGATACGAAAGTGCGGTATTTTATTCGTAACTTTTTCGTACCAACTCGGGTGATCAATTAAGTCGAAGCGAAGCTTTTTAATTTCTGAGAATTGCCCCACTCTCTTGTCTTTTGAAGGCGGCTACAAGAATTTAACGTGTCACTTGTCAAAGACTTCCCAAAATGCCACTTACCGCTGATGACGGCTGAGAATTTTAAGCGTTTTGACTTAATATTTCAATGCGATTTTTAATTTAAATTTATCTTGTCAGTTCCATCAAAAAACTCTGCATATTTACAGAATATATATATTTTTAAGGCTTAAGGAACTTTTTGCAAAAAGATTATGCAAAACAAGACACTTCAGCTTTGCTTGCCACCGATCCACTAATATTCTAACTAAGAAATAAGTTACAAAGTTACGGCCTGAAATTTTTGTTACCCCCCCCCAGCCCCCAGCCTTGCCTGCCGGAGGAGATCGCCGATGGTGGGACCCTGCGTCCAGATCTTGTAGGATATGCGAGCGCCTCACACAATCCGGCCTTGTGGTGAAGCCCAGGACGGATCGTAGGCAGGTGTTCATTTCAATGGGCTCCACGTTTTACGAGCATGGGAATGACCTTGGCCGAAGAAGACGCGGAGCTTCGTGCGGGGAAACAGAGCCAGGTAGCTTCCACACGGCGGCGTTACGCAGCGATTAACAAAAAACAAGTAACGCCGCTCAACCGAACCGGAGTGAGACCTCCCCGTTGCTAAACCGGAGGCGATCAACAAGCAAACGGCCCAGATATGGACGCACCGCCCCTCCTAAAAAAACCCAGGCAGGTGCTTCCTTTTGGTGGGGCTTCAAGGGCACGCGCACACGTTTATACGCGTGTAGCGTCGCATCGCGTATGCACATGCCGCCGGTATCCAATGACCTGCAGTTGCAGCCAGAGGTCGGCAGGGTGTGCCAGCGAGTACAAAGGTGNTCGAGCGGGAGCCAGACCCAAGAGAGGCGGGTTCCCCGTACCCTACCCCTACTCCAGGTGGGGGGGGCTGGGAGGAGGCCTTCCAGGATCTTCTGGAAGGTTCCAGAAAGGGGGCGGTACCAGGGGCGGAGGGTCCCCTGGAGGTGTATAAAAGGGGGTGCCCGAGTACAACTCGGGTAGTTGCTACGAAGACTGAGGACGCTCGACTAGGACCTGGCACCTCGAGCCTGACGTCCTTCTCAGGGCCGGGTCGAGCTGGGACCAGTGGTCGAGACCCGTACCTTGGCTGGGCGGGTCAGATAGCCTCCCTAGGGCACTGCGAGCCGGAGGGCTGAGGGTTAAATGGGCAGAGTAGAAGTCACTGACCGGCCCGGAGGTTGTACCTCCGAGGGAGGGATTGTTCAGGGAGTTATTGTTGATAACAGACAACCCGTGTTGCCTCTACGACGACGTCTCCATAAGAACTCGCTACACACGCACACTCGCACACTCACGTATACACACGCGCACTCACGTATACACTCACGTATACACACGCGCACACGTATACACACGCACACTCGCGTATACACACGCGCACACACGTATACACACGCGCACACGTATACACACGTATACACGGTGTCACCGTGTTGGTGTCACCGTGACAGCCGAATAAAGCAGTTTCCACCGCCAGTCTTCGCCTGATTAACACCCTGGGTGGAATAACCGTAATGAGAGTACCATCACCACCATCATCACCATCACCGCCGTCACCATCACCGCCATCATTATCACCACCATCATCACCACCATCATCACCATCACCACCGTCACCACCGTCACCACCATCACCACTGTCACCNCACGGCCACCACCATCACCACCACCACGTCCTCGCAATAGCGGCGGAGCGGTGGTGAGCAGTTAGCGCTACGCTGCGCTACGAACCCAGCGACCCGAGTTCGATTCCCGCTCACGGCCTACACCGGTGACGATTATCTGAACCGGTTCCGGGCCTCCCTAGGTCGACTCAACCTCAGATGAGTAGCCGGTGCGGTGTGTAAACATTGCCACTAGGGAGACAAAGGCGGCCGGGCGTGGTTTCTGCCACCCACCCCTCGTGTGCAATAACCACAACACAAGCAGTCAGAATGCAAACAAAAAGAAACTCTGATGATAATGATATATGCACTGTCCTTGAAGTTGAGTGGTCCACACCCGAGACAGCTTTTCTTAGAGCCCAGTCTCCATTGGTGTTGGACCAGATGACGCCAAAAGGCGCACAACTCAAAGATGATTGGTCCACACCCGAGACAGCTTTTCTTAGAGCCTAGTCTCACCCTGGTGTTGGACCAGATGACGCCAAAAGTCGCACAACTCAAAGGCAATGCACCATCAGAGTATGAGAGCTCGGGGTACGAATTCACACCATTGGAACCTCATTTGCCAGTAGCAAATAATGATAATTGTTTTGTTTTTTACACTTTTATCTGGCAACAAAACTGACACCTTTTTTACAAGGAGTCATGTTTGCATTGACCACAATACCTGCGGTCGTAATGCAAACAAAAAACACAACTCTGATAATGTATGCACTGTCCTTGAAGTTGATTAGTCCACACCCGAGACAGCTTTTCTTAGAGCCTGGTCTCACATGGGTTGGACCAGATGACGCCAAAAGGCGTACAACTCAAAGAGATTCACTTCCGTTGATCGCTTGCCCGTCGCGGAACGGCCCCGGCACACGCAAGCGGATCTCGCAGAACTACTACGGAGGGTCCCGTCAAGTCCCACCTCTCGTCTGCGGGAGGAGGTGCTGCGTTTTTTTTTTCATCTTTTCCCCACGCTCCACTTACTCCGGACAAAGCCTGTTCGTCTTACGACCGCTTAAACGGAACTTATTTTTTATTTTTCTATTTCTCGCACCCGACATTTTTGGAGAATTAAGTGTATGGGAAAAATTGTAATTAATAATAATAATCCATAATATCGTTTTTTTGGGTTAGATCGCGTAAATATATAAATGTTGTGTCGTTAAAACCCTCCACCACCCGACACAGCCAACTAGAAAGGGTTGTCACGTAAACAGAACGTGGCCAATTCGTCACTGGTACAGCATCACCGGTGTGTTGCAGAGCCAAGCCACAACATTTACAATCTGAGTACGACGTTTCGACAGTAATTACAATCAGCTTCATCAGGCGACAGCCAGATTTGTGGAGAAGTCCACCTGTTTCGTTCCTTATACAGAGGCGTAGATGTGGTGACCACGCTTCTGCGCTCTTGCGTAAAGTTGGGGAGGGGGGGAGGATCAATGAGCCAACGTACATTAGGCATGCGCAATGAGTGGGCGAGTGAGTGAATGAATGAGTGAGTGGATGAATGAGTGGGTGAATGAGTTAGTGGATGAGTGAGTAAGTGAGTGAATGAATGAGTGGGTGAATGAGTGGCTGTGTGAGTGGATCAATGAGTGGGTGAATGAGTGGATGAGTGAGTGAATGAGTGAGTGAGTGGGTGAGTGAGTGAGTGGGTGAGTGAGTGGNTGAGTGAGTGAATGAGTGAGTGAATGAGTGGGTGAATGAGTGGCTGTGTGAGTGGATCAATGAGTGGGTGAATGAGTGGGTGAGTGGATGAGTGAGTGAGTGGATGAGTGAGTGAATGAATGAATGAGTGGGTGAATGAGTGGCTGTGTGGGTGGATCAATGAGTGGGTGACTGAGTGGGTGAGTGAGTGAATGAGTGAGTGAATGAATGAGTGAATGAAGGGGCTTGTCACTCTTCTTCCCTGGGCCGGGCCACCAGACCGGATGGAGGCCCCCGGGGGCCTCACAAACGACGCTCGTGGAAACTACGGCGGCAGTGGCGGCAGTGGCACAGGCCACGGTGGAGCGACAGGCTCACAAAGTGGGACAGGCCACGGTGGAGCGGCAGGCTCACCAAGTGGGACAGGCCACGTTGGAGCGGCAGGCTCACAAAGTGGGATAGGCCACGTTGGAGCGGCAGGCTCACAAAGTGGGATAGGCCACGTGGAGCGGCAGGCTCACCAAGTGGGACAGGCCACGTTGGAGCGGCAGGCTCACAAAGTGGGACAGGCCACGTGGAGCGGCAGGCTCACAAAGAGGGACAGGCCACGTTGGAGCGGCAGGCTCACAAAGTGGGACAGGCCACGGTGGAGCGGCAGGCTCACAAAGTGCCACAATTCATTCACTCCCCCCGGGCCGGCGAGAATTCACACGACAACAAAGTGCATCCAATAAATAAGCGCCTCCGGTCTCGTATTTACACTCGCACACCCGCCAGAGTCGAGGGGGTCCCCCCCCCACGTGTCTCTTCTTGGGGGCCACACGTGTCTCTGGATAACCCCCACGTGTTTCCTTGAAGTCCACGCGTCTCTCCTCAAGGCTCCACGTGTCTCCTGAAGGCCCCACGTGTCTCTCAAGGCCCCACGTGTCTCCTGAAGGCCCCACGTGTCTCCCCTCAAGGCCCCACGTGTCTCCCCTCAAGGCCCCACGTGTGTCTCCTCAAGGCCTCACGTGTCTCTCAAGGTCCCACGTGTCTCTCCTCAAGGCCCCACGTGTCTCCTCAAGGCCCACGTGTCTCTCCTGAAGGTCCCACGTGTCTCTCAAGGTCCCACGTGTCTCTCCTCAAGGCCCCACGTGTCTCCTCAAGGCCCACGTGTCTCTCCTGAAGGTCCCACGTGTCTCTCAAGGTCCCACGTGTGTCTCCTCAAGGCCCCACGTGTCTCCTCAAGGCCCACGTGTCTCTCCTGAAGGTCCCACGTGTCTCCTGAAGGCCCCACGTGTCTCCTCAAGCCCCACGTGTCTTTCGTGAAGGTCCCACGTGTCTCCTCAAGGCCCCACGTGTCTCTCCTCGGGGCTCCACGTGTCTCTCCTTGCCCCCCCCCCAGTCGTCACCTCAGAGTCCCCGTGGACACCAGCTGGTGTCGGGGTACAGCAGGCAGTGCAGGCTCAGGAACCTGGTGGAGGGAAGGGGGGCAGGGAGGGTGAGAGGGGGGGGTCATCGCAGGTTCGAGAGAGGATCTGGAGACTGACCAGACGACAGCTGCGAGGGCTGTGCGAGCCGACTGTCGAAGCGAGACGCTGTGCCTTGGCCTGCAAGCTGTGCGTGATGCTGTGCGTGTGTGTGGAGGAGATGGAGTGATGTGGTACAGGAGGACGTGGATCTGAGTGGAGGAGGCTCGTGAAGGACGCTACTGGGCAGTTGGAGGCAGTCGCCCTCCAACAACAACGGAGGGCGGAGGAGCGACGCTCACAACAACGAGCGGAGCGCCGGGTGGCTAAAGCTCAGCAAGTTGGCACAGTAGGGGGCACAGCTGGTGCATCAGCCAGTCATCTCAGTCATCTCGGTCAGTCGACCCGTGGCACCTGCTGGGTCTACCCGTGACCTCCTGCCAGCGGGCGTTCGACACTTCACGTGGCCTCAAGGTGCACATGGCCTGGCACAAGCGTCGTGGTCACGTCACCGCCACTTAGTGGCGAATGGCGGTTGTTGTTGTTGTGATGCTGTGTGTGTGACGCTGTGTGTGTAGTGCTGTGTGACACTGTGTGTGACGCTGTGTGTGATTCTGCACGTGTGATGCTGTGTGTGTGATGCCGTATGACGCTGTGTGTGTAGTGCTGTGTGATACTGTGTGTGACGCTGTGTGTGATTCTGCACGTGTGATGCTGTGTGTGTGATGCCGTGTGACGCTGTGTGTGTAGTGCTGCGTGATACTGTGTGTGACGCTGTGTGTGATTCTGCACGTGTGATGCTGTGTGTGTGATGCCGTGTGACGCTGTGTGTGTAGTGCTGTGTGACACTGTGTGTGATGCTGCACGTGTGACGCTGTGTGTGTCGTGCTGTGTGTGACGCTGTGTGTGTAGTGCTGTGTGACACTGTGTGTGACGCTGTGTGTGTGACGCTGTGTGTGATGCTGCACGTGTGATGCTGTGTGTGTGACGCTGTGTGTGTGTGTGACACTGTGTGTGATGCTGTGTGTGTGCACTGTGTGTGACGCTGTGTGTGTCGTGCTGTGTGACACGGTGTGTGATGCTGTGTGTGTGACGCTGTGTGTGTAGTGCTGTGTGACACTGTGTGTGATGCTGTGTGTGTGACACTGTGTGTGACGCAGTGTGTGTGTCGTGCTGTGTGTGACGCCGCACGTGTGATGCTGTGTGTGTCATGCTGTGTGACACGGTGTGTGAGCTGTGTGTGTGATGCTGTGTGTGTAGTGCTGTGTGTGTGACGCCGCACGTGTGACGCTGTGTGTGTCGTGCTGTGTGTGACACCGCACGTGTGATGCTGTGTGTGTGAGCCGCACGTGTGACGCTGAGCATGCGGTGTGAGTCTCACCGGGAGGGGTNCGCGTGAGGGGGAAGGGACCCGGCAAGGAGATGAGTTCCTCTTCCTGTCCAGCACTCCGTAGCTCAGCGTCGCCTGTGTGGGCGTCANGCCGCAGTGAGCGNTGAGTGAGTGGTGAGTGAGTGGTGAGTGGTGAGTGAGTGAGTGAGTGTGAGTGGTGAGTGTGGTGATGGTGANTGGTGAGGAGTGAGTGAGTGAGTGGTGANTGGTAGTGAGTGGTGANTGAGGTGAACGAGGATGGTGAGTGAGTGGTGAGTGAGTGGTGAGTGAGTGGGTGAGTGGTGAGTGAGTGAGTGAGTGAGTGAGTGAGTGAGTGGTGAGTTAGTGGTGAGTGAGTGAGTGGTGAGTGTAGTGGTGAGTGANTGGTGAGTGAGTGNGTGAGAACTGGAGAGGTGGTGAGTGGTGAGTGAGTGAGGGGTGAGTGGTGAGTGAGTGAGCGGTGAGTGAGGTGAGTGAGTGGTGAGTGTCNGTGGTGGTGAGTGGTGAGTGAGTGGTGAGTGTGAGTGAGCGGTGGTGGTNGTGTANTGAGTGAGTGGTGGTGTGAGTAGGTGGTGTGAGTGTGGTGAGTGGCGGTGAGTGAGTGGTGATGATGGTGAGTTGGTGAGTGGTGGGTGAGCGGTGAGTGAGTGGTGAGTGAGTGGCGAGTGGTGAGTGGNTGAGTGAGTGGTGAGTGAGCGGTGAGTGAGTGGTGGTGAGTGAGTGNGCAGTGAGTGAGTGGTGAGTGAGTGAGTGAGTGGAAGAGTGNTGGTGAGTGAGTGAGTGATGAGTGAGTGAGTGGTGAGTGAGTGGTGAGTGAGACGCCCTGGTGAGTGAGTGATGAGTGAGTGAGTGCGAGTGATGAGTGAGTGAGTGAGTGAGTGAGTGGTGAGTGAGTGAGTGTGAGTGGTGAGTGAGTGAGTGAATGAGTGAGTGAGTGAGTGAATGAGTGAGTGGTGAGCGCACCTGCTGGGTGAGGCGCCCTGCAGGTAGCAGGGCAGGGTCTCTAGGTGCGAGTGGAAGAGGGGTGATGCCGTGAGGCTGCCTCCCAGCAGCGCCTCCACGATGTACCCCACGGTGACGTCGTCGGGCAGCCGGATCCGCTCGCTCGTGCGGACGAACTCCCCGTCGCTGCAGAGGCAAAGAGGCGCAATCAGAATCGTCGAGACGTTCGCTCTGTCCACACCTGACCCTCACATCTGACCCCTCACACCTGANCCCTCACATCTGACCCTTCACATCTGACCGCACACATCTGACCCTACCTGACCCCTCACACCTGACCCTCATACCTGACCTCACACCTGACCCCTCACACCTGACCCCATCTGACCCCTCACACCTGACCCCTCACACCTGACCACTCACGTCTGACCGCACACACCTGACCCTCACATCTGACCCCTCACACCTGACCCATCTGACCCCTCACACCTGACCCCTCACATCTGACCACATCTGACCCCTGGCCGCACACAGCTGACCATGCTCACGCGACCCCCCATACCTGACCCCCTGACCCTTGACCCCTGGGCTCACCTGGCCCAGGGCCGCATGCGCAGCACCAGCGGGCGGCTGAGGCAGAATCCGGCGCCGCCCGTGGCGAACCAGAAGGTGACGGGCCTCTGTGGGGTCACGGGTCACGGTGAGGGGTCATGTGTGAGGGGTCAGGTGTGTGGGGTCAGAGGGGGGGGTCATGGGGGAGGGTGAGGGGTCAGTGAGGTGGGGTGCTGGGGTGGGGGTCAGGGGGGGGGGGGGGGCAGCAGCACCGGGGAGGCGTTCACCCCAACCAGGCGAGGTAGTTAACATCTCCTAGCCACCGTGATGATGATGATAAGAGAGTCACGTGAGAGACACGCAGACTCCAAATATACAGCAGGCGTTGGGTTGGGATCGAATCCACGACCTCCTGTACACCAGGCGAGGTAGTTAACATCTCCTAGCCACCGTGGATGATGATGGAGAGAGAGACGCAAACTATATGCAGAGGCGTTGGGGTCGGGATCAAACCACGCCCTGTAAACCAAGCGAGGCAATTAACATCCGCTCGACGGCGCGGATGAGGTGGTGTGTGTGGTGTGGCCTTGGGGGTGAGGCTCGCGAGGACGCGCCGTGTGTCCGCACCGAGACGTGAGGCTCGCGAGGCCGCGCCGTGTGTCCGCACCGAGACGTTCCCACGCGCTCCACGGCCCGGATGGGGTGGTGTGTGTGGTGTGGCCTTGGGGGTGAGGCTCGCGAGGCCGCGCCGTGTGTCCGCACCGAGACGTTCCCCACGCGCTCCACGGCCCGGATGGGTGGTGTGTGTGGTGTGGCCTTGGGGGTGAGGCTCGCGGGCCGCGCCGTGTGTCCGCACCGAGACGTTCCCCATGCGCTCCACGGCCCGGATGGGGTGGTCCAGGCTGGGCGGCCCACGTACACCTCGCCCGAGCTGGGGAAGGCCCCCAGCGCGCGCGCCAGGGCCCCCACGTTCACGTAGTTGTCGTCGTCCACGTGGCAGAACCAGCTGGAGGAGGGGGGGGGGCAGAGGGGGGGGGCAGAGGGGTAAGGGGGGGGTGGGTCCGGGGGAGGGGTGGGGAGGGGGAGGGGTGGACAGAGGGGTGGAGGAGGGTGGAGGGGGGTGGAGGAGGGGAGGGGTGGAGGAGGAGGAGGGGTGGAGGAGGGGAGGGGTGGAGGAAGGGAGGGGGAGGGTGGAGGGGGGGGAGGGGGGGGGGGAGGGGGGGGGAGGGAGGGGGGGAGGAGGGGGGGGGGGGGGGGGAGGGGGAGGGGGGGGGGGGGGGGTGGGGGAGGGAGGGGGAGGAGGAGGGGGGAGGGGTGGAGGAGGGGGAGGGGTGGGGGAGGGGTGGAGGAGAGGGAGGGGAGGAGGAGGGGGGAGGGGTGGGGGAGAGGGTGGGGTGGAGGANGAGTGGGGGGGGGGAGGGGTGGGGTGGGGTGGAGGAGGGGAGGGGTGGAGGGGGAGGGGTGGGGGAGGAGGAGGGAGGGGTGGGGAAAGGGAGGGGAGGGGGGAGAAGGGGAGGGGTGGAGGAGGGGAGGGTAGAGAGGGGGAGGGGTGGAGGAGGGGGGAGGGGTGGGGGGGTCTCACGTCTTCCCGGACACGAGATACGTGTCCAGCTCCACCGCCATCTTGCACGAGAGCGCGTGGCGACTGTGGATGGAGGAGCAGTGGTGGCGATGAGCTGGGACCTGCGGGACATCGTCAACATCATCATCGTCAACACCATCATCGTCAACATCATCATCGTCAACACCATCATCGTCAACATCATCGTCAACATTGTCAACACAATCGTCAACATCATCATCGTCAACATCATCGTCAACATCATCGTCAACACAATCGTCAACATCATCGTCGTCAATACCATCGTCGTCAACACCATCATCATCAACATCGTCAACAACATCATCATCATCAACATCATCGTCGCCAACACCACCATCACCATCTAACCCATTAAAACCTGCATTATGAACACCACAACGATCATCTCCTCAGGATATGATACCACAAAGACAAAGATCCCNCAGTACCGTCAACTCAGGGGCATTACGAGTAGCAACATGNAGGCACCGGCACCACCATGATGGGCATCACCAGCATCATCATCATGGACATCATCACCACCATCATCATCATGGANATCATCATCATCATGGACATCATCATGGGCATCACCATCATCATGGACATCACCACCATCATCATGGACATCACAATCATCATCATTGACATCACCACCGTCATCATCATCATTGACATCACCACCACCAGCATCATCATGGATATCACCACCATCATCATCATCATGGACATCACCATCATCATCATCATCATTGACCACCACCATCATCATCATCATGGACATCATCATCATCACCACCACCATCATCGTCATGGACATCACCACACCATCATCATCGTCATGGACATCATCATAGACATCACCACCACCACCACCATCATCATGATCATCGTCACGCAAATCCCAGCGGATGATTGATCCCGTCTCTCACCTGCTGCAGCCAGGAGCTTCTCGTCCACCTCGTCCGTGAAGATGTGCGTCTGCGTGGGGACAGAACGCCGCGTGCCTCGTTATTGGTCGACTTTGCGATCGCAAACAGCCGCTCCTTGAGTGGGGCAGGGCACAGAGGCGCCAGGCGGCCAGCCACAAGCAGCGGTGTCGCGTGTTGCGTGGAGAGCGAGGTTCTTGTCGCTGTTGTCAGCGACACGGGAGCAGAGATGGTGATGATGGTGGTGGGTGGGGGTGATGTTGGTNGGTGGTGGGTGGGGGTGATGATGGTGGGTGGTAATGATGGTGGTGGTGGTGATGGTGGTGGTGATGATGGTGGGTTCTAGATTTGAAGCTTTCGTGACTGCAAGGATTCATATTCTTAGGTTTTTTACAGAAAAAACCTAAGAATATGATGGTGGGTGGTTATGATGGTGGTGGTGGTGATGATGGTGGTGGTGACGATGGTGGGTGGTGACGATGGTGGTGGTGGTGATGGTGGTGGTGATGGTGGTGGTGATGATGGTGGGTGGTGGTGATGGTGGTGGTGGTGATGGTGAGTAGTTATTCCGTAGTGGAGGAGTGCGAGAGGGCGAGCCAGTGAGGTGACCTGCAGTGTGGTGAGTGAGTGGGTGGGTGAGTGGGCGGGTGAGTGAGTGGGTGAGTGAGTGGGTGGTTGAGTTGGTGGGTGGGTGGTTGATTGGGTGGTTGGGTGAGTGGGTGGTTGAGTTGGTGGGTGGGTGAGTGGGTAATTGGGTGGGTGAGTGAGTGGGTGGGTGTTTGGGAGGGTGAGTGGGTGGGTGAGTGAGTGGGTGAGTGAGTGGGTGAGTGAGTGAGTGCGTGAGTTGGTGGGTGATTGGGTGGGTGAGTGAATGAGTAGGTGGGTGGGTGGGGTGGGTGGGTGAGTGAGTGGGTGAGTGTGTTGTTGTAGGTTGCTGAGTGTGCCGTGCCGGACTTCATAGGTGCTCGCTAACAGCACTTGCCCCGACAGTCTGCCGCAGGCTACTCGGGGGAACTTTGCCTGTGGGGTGAGTGAGTTGGAGGGGTGCGGCCGAGGAAGTGGAGGAAGCAGCCGCGGCCTCGCAGATAAAGAAACAAAACAGAAAAGATCGGTGGTGGCGGCGGCGGCGGTGACCGCGGGACAATAGCGAAGGTCACCGCCACGAGGTCCGCGGAAGTGCCACTCCAGGAGCTGCACCCAACAAGGGCCCACAGGGAGTGCTGGGGAGGCCCGCAGAGACCCATAGAGATACGTAGAGATACATAGAGACCCAGAGATACGTAGAGATACATAGAGACCCGTAGAGACACGTAGAGACCCGTAGAGACACATAGAGATACATAGAGACACATAGAGATACATAGAGACACAGAGTCCTATAGAGAAAGGTTCTTCACGTTCTGCAGATGTAGATGCCACTGGTTCTTTATGTTCTGTAGATGTAGATGCCGCTGGTTTCTTCATGTTCTGTAGACGTAGATGCCACTGGTTCTTCACGTTCTATAGATGTAGATGTCACTGGTTCTTTACGTTCTGTAGATGTAGATGCCACTGGTTCTTTATGTTCTGTAGATGTAGATGCCACTGGTGCTTTATGTTCTGTAGATGTAGATGCCACTGGTTCTTCACGTTCTGTAGATGCCACTGGTTCTTCACGTTCTATAGATGTAGATGCCACTGGTTCTTCACGTACTGCAGATGTTGATGCCACTGGTTCTTCACGTTCTGCAGATGCCACTGGTTCTTCATGTTCTATAGATGTAGATGCCACTGGTTCTTCATGTTCTGCAGATGCCACTGGTTCTTCATGTTCTATAGATGTAGATGCCACTGGTTCTTCACGTTCTGTAGATGTAGATGCCACTGGTTCTTCACGTTCTGCAGATGTAGATGCCACTGGTTCTTCACGTTCTGTAGATGTAGATGCCACTGGTTCTTCACGTTCTGCAGATGTAGATGCCACTGGTTCTTCACGTTCTGTAGATGTAGATGCCACTGGTTCTTCACGTTCTGTTGAACTTACAACTCTCCATCCCAACAGCAACAGGAATTATGGCGACGCGTTTGTTCGTAATTCTCCGAATGTGCGTAAGTCGAGGGGGTCTCTGCAGTTCGTGGAAGCGTGGAGACCTACACGTGTACTTGGTCTACTCTTCCACCACCCCTCTAGAGCTGTACTTGGTCTATTCTTCCACCACCCCTCTAGAGCTGTACTTGGTCTATTCTTCCACCACCCCTCTAGAGCTGTACTTGGTCTCTTCCACCACCCCTCTAGAGCTGTACTTGGTCTCTTCCACCACCTCTCTAGAGCTGTACTTGGTCTACTCTTCCACCACCCCTCTAGAGCTGTACTTGGTCTACTCTTCCACCACCCCTCTAGAGCTGTACTTGGTCTCTTCTTCCACCACCCCTCTAGAGCTGTACTTGGTCTATTCTTCCACCACCCCTCTAGAGGTGTACTTGGTCTACTCTTCCACCACCTTCTCTAGAGCTGTACTTGGCCTACTCTTCCACGCCAGACGTCGTGAAGGACGTGCGAGTGTAATGAGGGGGCTCTCACAGGGGTTTCTGTGGGGGTTTCCTATAGGGGTCTGAGGGGATCTGAGGGGAACCTTGAAGGGTATTGTGGGGTCCACTGAGGGGGTCATGTGACGGGGTTTGTTAAGGGGTTTCTGTGAGGGGGTCTATGNAGGGATCGTTGAGGGGTACTGAGGGGGTCTACGAGGGGTTCTGTGGTTGTTTTCNTGAGGGGGTCCTCTGAGGGGGTCCTGAGGGGGTCTACGAGGGGTTCTGTGGTTGTGTTTCTGAGGGGTGAGGGGGTCCTCTGAGGGGGTCCTGAGGGGGTCTACGAGGGGTTCTGTGGTTGTTTTCTGAGGGGTCCTCTGAGGGGGTCCTGAGGGGTCTGAGGGGGTTCTGTGGTTGTTTTCTGAGGGGGTCCTCTGAGCGGGTACTGAGGGGTTGTCTGAGGGGGGTCTGTGTTGTGTTTCCGAGGGGGTCTACGAGGGGTCTAAGGGGGTTCTGTGGTTGTGTTTCGCGAGGGGTCTACGAGGGGGTCTACGAGGGGGTTCTGTGGTTGTGTTTCGCGAGGGGGTCTCTGAGGGGGTTCTCTGAGGGGTACTGAGGGGGTACTCTGAGGGGGTTCTGAGGGGGTTCTCTGAGGGGGTTCTCTGAGGGGGTACTGAGGGGTACTGAGGGGGTTCTCTGAGGGGGTCTCTGAGAGGGTTCTCTGAGGGGGTCTCTGAGGGGTTCTCTGAGGGGGTTCTCTGAGGGGTACTGAGGGGGTTCTCTGAGGGGTTCTCTGGGGTACTGAGGGGGTTTCTCTGGGGTTCTCTGAGGGGTACTGAGGGGGTTCTCTGAGGGGTTCTCTGAGGGGTCTCTGANGGGGTTCTGANGGGGTTCTCTGANGGGGTTCTCTGGGGGGTACTGAGGGGGTTCTCTGAGGGGGTTCTCTGAGGGGTACTGAGGGGTTCTCTGGGGGGTTCTCTGAGGGGGGTTCTCTGANGGGGTACTCTGAGAGGGGTACTGAGGGGTTCTCTGGGGGTACTGAGGGGTTCTCTGAGGGGTTCTCTGAGGGGGTTCTCTGAGGGGGTACTGAGGGGTACTGAGGGGTTCTCTGAGGGGTCTCTGAGAGGGTTCTCTGAGGGGGTTCTGAGGGGGTTCTCTGAGGGGTACTGAGGGGGTACTGAGGGGGTCTCTGAGGGGGTTCCCGGCCTCAGGAATCCGTCGCTAATGGCTGTCAGATGCGGCTGCCTGGCACGCGCGATAATTAAAAACAGAGATCCCAACTCTCCATAGACACCCCAAGTCTCTCTCTCTCTCCATAGACACCCCACGTCTNCATAGACACCCCAACTCTCTCTCCATAGAGACCCCAACTCTCCATAGAGACCCCAAGTCTCTCTCTCTTGCCATAGAGACCCCAAGTCTCCATAGAGACCCCAACTCTCCATAGACACCCAAGTCTCTCCATAGAGACCCCAGTCCTCTCTCTCCATAGAGACCCCAATCTCTCTCGCCATAGACACCCAACTCTCCATGACACCCAAAGTCTACTCTCTCCATAGAGACCCAATCCATAGAGACCCCAACTCTCCATAGACACCCCGAATCTCTCTCTCTTGCCATAGAGACCCCAACTCTCTCTCTTGCCATAGAGACCCCAACTCTCCATAGAGACCCCAACTCTCTCTCTCGCCATAGACACCCAACTCTCCATAGACACCCAAACTTTCCATAGAGACCCAAAGTCTCTCTCTTGCCATAGACACCCAACTCTCCATAGACACCCCAAGTCTCCATAGACACCCCAACTCCATAGACACCCAAACTCTCCATAGACACCAAATTTCTCTCTCTNGCCATAGACACCCAAGTCTCTCTCTTGCCATAGAGATATGGTGAGTTTGCCGTGGTGAGTATTGCCGTGGTGAGTGTTGCCGTGGTGAGTATTGCCCTGGTGAGTGTTGCCGTGGTGAGTATTGCCCTGGTGAGTGTTGCCGTGGTGAGTATTTCCATGGTGAGTGTTGCCGTGGTGAGTGTTGCCAAGGTGAGTGTTGCCATGGTGAGTGTCGCCACGGTGATCGTTGCCATGGTGAGCGATTGCCCCTCACCTGCGCGCGCGCTCGCGAAACCCAGGTGCGCAGCAGCAGCGCCAGCCTCTCCTCGTGAAAGCGACGCGTCGTCTTCACCGCCAAGAAGATCTCGCGGGGGTCCAGAGGGGTCCCCGCGGGGGTCGACCCCAAAGAGGGGTCCGGCACCACGGGGTTCGCCGCTCGCCTCTCGCGCTGCGCCGCGCGCAAGACCCCCGACAGAGTGCTGCCCGAACCCCGCCGTGACCCCCTCGCGGCTACCCCGCCATGGATCCGGACCCCGTTCCTCGCCGGTCGTCGACGGGGTCCACGGCCCCCTGAGCGCCGAGGGGACCCGGCGAGAGGTCGCGCTCGAGGCCCGGCAGCCGCAGCAGGAGCAGCGTCAGCAGCAGCGGCAGCAGCAGCGCGCAGCCAAAACGCGTGCGACGCACACCACGAGACATCACCATCATCGCCATCATCATCAGCATCAGCAGCAGCATCAGCAGCAGAAGTAGCAGCAGCAGCGCATTCTTGTACGGGAGCTGTGCGCGCGCCTGGATGCGCGGCCCCGCCAGAGGAACGTGGACAAGGAGGGGCACGCGCCCGGCACGCGAGCGGGAGTCATGCAGACTCGGGACGTCTCGGCGAGACTGCTGCTACTGCTACTCACCCCTACTCACCCCTACTCACCCCTCCCTCCACTCCATCAACTCCTCCTCCTCCACCTCCATCGCGTCCCTTCTCTCACTGCCTCACCCCCCACCACCACCACCACCCACCTCTCTCCATCCTCCATCCCTTCTCTCCCTCCCCCTCTTCCTCCCCTCCCTTCCCCGCGTCAAGCGCGCATCCGGACCGGCGAGGCGCGGGGGGGGGGGGGAGGAAGGGCGGGGTCGGGGGGGTGGAGGTGATGGATGGAGAGGGACAGGGTGCAGGGTGGATGGTGGAGGGTGCAGGGTGGAGGGTGCNGGTGGAGGTGCAGGGTGGATGCAGGGTGGAGGGGGGATGACTAACACTGCCCATAGACTAACACTGCCCATAGACTNTAACACTGCCCATAGACTAACACTGCCCATAGACTAACACTACCCATAGACTAACACTGCCCATAGACTAACACTACCCATAGACTAACACTACCCATAGACTAACACTACCCATAGACTAACACTACCCATAGACTAACACTACCCATAGACTAACACTACCCATAGACTAACACTACCCATAGACTAACACTACCCATAGACTAACACTACCCATAGACTAACACTACCCATAGACTAACACTGCCCATAGACTAACACTACCCATAGACTAACACTGCCCATAACTAACACTACCCATAGACTAACACTACCCATAGACTAACACTACCCATAGACTAACACTACCCATAGACTAACACTGCCCATAGACTAACACTACCCATAGACTAACACTGCCCATAGACTAACACTACCCATAGACTAACACTACCCATAGACTAACACTACCCATAGACTAACACTACCCATAGACTAACACTACCCATAGACTAACACTACCCATAGACTAACACTGCCCATAAACTAACACTACCCATAGACTAACACTACCCATAGACTAACACTACCCATAGACTAACACTACCCATACACTAACACTACCCATACACTAACACTGCCCATAGACTAACACTACCCATAGACTAACACTACCCATAGACTAACACTACCCATAGACTAACACTACCCATAGACTAACACTACCCATAGACTAACACTACCCATAGACCAGGGGTGGGGAACCTTTTATCTGCCAAGAGCCATTTGGATATGTATAACATCATTCGCGGACCATACAAAATTATCAACTTAAAAATTAGGCTGTTATTTTTGGTCAAACATTTAATTAACTCACCCCTAATGTGATGGCTGGAACTGTGGCGTGTGATGTTAGTTGGTATTGATGATGTTGCTGCTACTCGCAACTGCTTTTCCAGGTTTGCTCCGAGATTTATTGAATTTCGAGTCCCGCCTGCGGTTGCCTTGGCAGGGCCACACCAAATGATTTCTCGGCCTTACAGTGAGGGAAAAAGTATTTGATCCCATGCTGATTTTGTACGTTTGCCCACTGACAAAGAAATGATCAGTCTATAATTTTAACGGTATGTTTATTTGAACAGTGAGAGACAGAATAACAACAACAAAAATCCAGAAAAACGCATGTCAAAAATGTTATAAATTGATTTGCATTTTAATGAGGGGAATAAATATTTGACCCCCTCTCAATCAGAAAGATTTCAGTGGGCAAACGTACAAATCAGCAGGGATCAAATACTTTTTCCCCTCACTGTATACGTTCCCACCCCTGCCATAGACTCAACAGCACCTCCGATTAGCATGGTTGTCTACGTACGGCGCGAAAGAAGTTCAACATGCATGATGATTCAGAGTGACAGCGCACTGCGTATGTTAGTTGAACTTTTTTCGCACCCTACGTAGGCCGTGGCTCAGAGAGGGAGTTCTCAATCAGTGCGCGCGTGCGTTGCCTGCTGGCGACAGACCCGTAAAGGCTGTGTAGCGCTTTTACAGAAGCGACTTGGCGATCGAAAACGATAGCTCAACGAAGTGGGATTATCACGTGGACATTTATAACAGCCGGAGCATCCGGAGAAAAATCAACGCGACCACGGGGAAAGAGAGACACACGCAAACTCCAACTATACAGCAGGCGTCAGGGTCGGGATGGAACCCACGACCTCCTGTGCACCAAGCGAGGTGGTTAACATCTCACCACGGAGAGAGAAATACACGCAAACTCCAAATATACAGCAGCAGGCGTCTGGGTCGGGATTGAACCCACGACCTCCTGTACACCAGGCAAGGTAGTTAACATCTCATAGCCACCGTGATGATGATGATGAGAGAGAGACACACGCAAACTCCAAATATACAGCAGGCGTCAGGCTCGGGAGCGAACCCACGGACCTCCTGCATGCCAGGCGAGAGAATGAACATCTCGCCACCGCGACCATCCACCACATCTCGTGGAACACACACACACACAGGAGAGCGTGGAGAGAGACGCACGCTTGGGATTGCATTGAGAGACGGAACGAGGCGCACGTGGGTGAGAGAACGTGCACACAGGATCATGATACAGTCATTATAATCACATCAACTTGAACAAAACGCGATGCACGCAGCACAGTCTACAGAATCAGAAGTGTGCGGGAGATCCTTGATTATCGCGGGGGGTTCTTGGAAAGTGCCGCGAAAGCCAAGACCGCGATATTCAATAATTCTGCCCGGCCTGAATAATGGCGTTGAAACTGACCTCTTTTCAATGAGAACACGGGCGAATTTGTATATTTACGTTCACATAAAGTCAGAAAAACAACATGAATCAAAATTTCCATGTATTTATACTAAAATACTACAAAAATGATGCACGACGGACGGACGGACACAATAATCCCTGTGGGCTGGTGTAACCAGGAGGTTCCTACCAGTGTAAAAGTCCCCCATTGATATATAACACACAGAGCAAGGCGTCAGGCGAGTTGACCTGTTGGTTTGCGTCTGCAGTGGAACGTACATTTTTTTGGCCGCACGCTGAACCTTTACTCGATTTCCATTTAAAGCTTTCGTGACTGCAGGGATTCATCTTCTTGGTTCTTTCGGTAAAGTCACGTAGAAGGGAAGTAATAAAATAATACAAATAAAACATAATAAATAATATATTATATATTCACGAGGTAGAAACAAAGCAAATGAATAATACAAATAAAACATAATAAAATAAATTTTATTATGTTTTATTTTTATTATTTTATTATTTCCCTTCTATGCGACTTTACCGAAAGAACCAAGAAGACTTTTCTCGATTGTCCCATTTTTATTTCCCGAATGAACTTGTGAGTGGAAGTTGACTGCTTGAAGCGTTTCCTCATTTGCATGCGGAATTGAGTTTACATATATTTTAAAAATATATTTTTTCATCGTTTTTGTGTAGTGTAAAATGTACAGTAGTAGTGTATAGTGTATACTAGTGTAGTGTATAGTAGTGTAAAATGTACAGTAGTAGTGTATAGTGTATACTAGTGTAGTGTATAGTAGTGTAAAATGTACAGTAGTAGTGTATAGTGTATACTAGTGTAGTGTATAGTGTATATCAACCCCTTATCACTTGCCTCCTCTACCTTATTACAGACCAATCCAGACCTAGATTTGAAGCTTTCGTGACTGCAAGGATTCATATTCTTAGATTTTTTCGGTAAAGTCACGTGAGTAAAAAATAAAAATTAATAAAAGTAAAATAAAATAAAAATCACGACGTTTCGGAGGCAACACAAGCTTTTATTTTAATTTTATCTTACTTGATACAGCAAGCGTGCTGTGACGGTTCCACCTGAAGACGGAAGCTTGTGTTGCCTCCGAAACGTCGTGATTTTTATTTTATTTTACTTTTATTAATAAAAAATTTTTTACCTACGTGACTTTACCGAAAAAACCTAAGAATATCAATCCAACCTGATTGGTCACTCCGTGCCCTGATAAATATCAGCGTTCCTCCTACCAAGTCCCATCACGACGTAGAAACACAAACAAAGAGAAACACATTAATTGTTTTTATTTTTGCCCGTATTGAAACGGCTGTCCACCGTATGGACCTGAGACCCCAATACGGGTGGACCGTATGGGTGACACGGCACGCGTTCGCCCAAATCCGCGTGTGATGCAGAGGTCGCAACCGGGTACCCGATGCCCGTACCCTACCCGATACCCGGCTACCCGTACCCGGCCAGGTACGGGTACGGGTACCCGTTTACGACCCTGGTGCGGCCGGGTACGGGTAAGGAATCAAAACCCGTTTGCGACCTCTGGTGTGATGGCCACCTACAGAGGAAGACGAGAGGCACCGCAGGAGTGCACAGTTCTTCAGGAACTGTCGATGGTTTTANTTTTGCACAATACCCACTCGATGAGGCAGACACACTCACACGCAACACACACCACACACGCACACACACGCAACACACACACCACACGCAACACACGTACACACAACACACACAACACACACCACACACAACACACGCAACACCACAACACACGCAACACACAACACACACACCACACACAAACACACACTCACAACACACACAACACACGCAAGGTGCTCGCCACGAGTGCACCACAATCACCACCACCATCATCACCACGACCATCACCACCATCATCACCACCATCACCACAACCATCACACCACCATCACCACGACCATCACCATCACACCACCACGACCATCACCACCACCATCACCACGACCATCACCACCACGACCATCACTACCACCATCACCACGACCATCACCATCACCACCACCACGACCACCATCACCATCACCACCACCACATCACCACCATCACCACCACACCACCACCACCATCACCACGACCATCACCATCACCACCAACGACCATCAACACCACNACCATCACCACCACCATCACCACGACCATCACCACCACCATCACCACNACCAACACCACCACCATCACCACCACACCATCACCATCACCACCACCATCACCACCATCACCACCACCACCACCATCACCACCACCATCACCACCACCATCACCACGCCGTCGGGCAAAGGCGGCGGTCACCGCAGCGCTTGCAGACGCGACTCCGTGGCCGTCTGGAACGTTCTTCCCTTGCGGTGTTGGAGCTGTGCAACTTTTACATCATTATCTACATTGATAAACTAACTTGTCTAGAACTGCGTGTGTGTTGTTGTTGTGTAGTGTTGTTGTTGTTGTGTAGTGTTGTTGTTGTTGTGTTTAGTGTGTTGATCTTCCCCCGCCACCTCCGATTAGCGCGGTTGGCTACGTACGGCGCGAAAGAAGTTAAACGTACATAGGGGCCGTCCATAAAGACGTCACGCACCTAGGAGGGGGGGGGGGGTCAGACATTTGTGACGATGTGTGACGAGGGGGGGGTTAAGAAATATGACGTCACATAAAATGCGCAACTTTAAATAAATATAGACACACGTTCTACTTAATTAAATAGACTTTTTAATGAATGTGTTTTCCTACAACATCAGTGCAGCGCCACATTAAATACGCACTACAATGACAATAGTTTAAAGCGATTTGAAGCATGTTTTATTTGGGGGGGGCAGAGCTTTGTGACGTCATATTTGAGGGGGGGGGTCTGACTTTTGTGACGCCGCGTGACAAAGGGGGGGGGGTNAAAAATCGTCCAAAATCGCGTGACGTCATTTATGGGCGGCCCCATAGGCGCGCGCTGCAATGTGTCACGTTCAGAATCATCATTGTTGCTGTTCGGACTGCGCGAGGAAACCCGACGAGCTGTGAAGCTCTTCTCTCACAGACGCCCCACTCGGGGCACGTGGCCAGCAGGTGTCCACGAACTGCAGCATCGTGAGCGAGGGGGGACCATGGGGCGGAGATGGAGCGGCCAAGTCGCGTTCCACTCCAGCCCCCCGCCGCCCTCCCCTCCATCCTCCCCCGCCCCTCCCCCCACCCGGCCCCTCCCCCACCTCACCCCGNCCCTCCCCCACCCCCTCCATCCTCCCCCACCCGCCCCTCCCCCACCCGCCCCTCCCCCCACCCGCCCCTCCCCCGCCACGTCCCATCTCCCGCCCCATCCCTCCATATTCCCCCACCCCTCCCCCACCCCGCCCTCCGCCCTCCCCCCACCCCGCCCCTCCCCCANCCCGCCCCTNCCCCCGCCCTCCCCCCACCCTCCCCCGCCCCTCCCCCGCCCCTCCCCCACCCGCCCTCCACCCGCCCCTCCACCGCCACGTCCCTCTCCCACCCGCCCCTCCCCTCCCCCCTCCCCCCCCTGCTACACGCGGCCAATGGCGCCGCTGCCGCCAAAGTGAACGGCGCGAGCTGCTTCCTCTTCGCCCTCCTCGCTGAAGGCGCCGAGACGCGACACGACATCAACAACCACAACAACAACCAACAACAACCAACGACAACACGACCAACAACCAACAACAACATAAAGAGCGACGTCACATTAATAAACAGCGAGGAGGGTAGCTGCTGAGGAGCGGCGCTCTGAGAGAACGCCGCTCGTGAGGTGAGGGGGGTGAGGGGGGGGAGGGAGACGCGGGGTGANGGGGGGGTGAGGGGGGGAGGGAGACGCGGGGTGAGGGGGGGTGAGGGGGGGGGGAGACGCGGGGTGAGGGGGGGGTGAGGGGGGGTTTAGGGAGACGCGGGGTGAGGGGGGGGTGAGGGGGGGGGAGACGCGGGGTGAGGGGGGGTGAGGGGGGGGTGAGGGTGGGGGGTGAGGGGGGGTGGGGTGAGGGGGGGAGGGGGGGGGGAGACGCGGGGTGAGGGGGGGTGAGGGGGGGATGAGGGGTGAGGGGGGTGGGGTGANGGGGGTGAGGGGGGGAGGGGGGAGGGAGACGCGGGGTGAGGGGGGGGGGGAGGGGGGGTGAGGGGGGGGAGGGGGGGAGGGAGACGCGGGGTGAGGGGGGGGTGAGGGGTGAGGGGGGGGTGGGGGAGGGGGGTGAGGGGGTGAGGGGGGGGAGGGGGGGAGGGAGACGCGGGGTGAGGGGGGGGTGAGGGGGGGGTGAGGGGTGAGGGGGGGTGGGTGAGGGGGGTGGGGGGGGTGAGGGGGGGGGGAGACGCGGGGTGAGGGGGGGGTGAGGGGGGGGGTGAGGGGGGGGAGAGGTGAGGGGGGTGAGGGGAGGAGGGAGACGCTGGGTGAGGGGGGAGGGGTGAGGGGGAACGCGGGGGAGGTGAGGGGTGAGGTGTGTATTGATCAGGGTATTGAAGGGTGAGAGTGTATTGATCAGGGTGAGGTGATTGATCAGGGTGAGAGGTAGATCAGGGTGAGGTGTATTGATCAGGGTGAGAGGTAGATCAGGGTGAGAGTGTATTGATCAGGGAGAGTGTGATCAGGGTGAGAGTGTATTGACGGGGTGAGAGTGTAGATCAGGGTCAGTGTGGAAGGGTGAGAGTGGATCGGGGTGAGGTAGATCGGGTGAGTGTGTATTGATCAGGGTGAGAGTATTGATCAGGGTGAGTGTGTATTGATCAGGGANTGTGTATTGATCAGGGAGAGTGTATTGATCAGGGTGAGTGTGTATTGATCAGGGTGAGTGTATTGATCAGGGTGAGAGTGTATTGATCAGGGTGAGTGTATTGATCAGGATGAGAGATTATTGATCAGGGTGAGAGTGTATTGATCAGGGTGAGAGTGTGTATTGATCAGAGTGAGTGTGTGTATTGATCAGGGTGAGTGTATTGATCAGGTGAGAGTGTATTGATCAGGGAGTGTGTATTGATCAGGGTGCTTGTGTATTGATCAGGGTGAGTGGAGACACATGGAGGAGCGGAATGCCATGGTAACGTGGAGTTGACGCGCGCCTTCCTCGCCATGCGGCCCCTCCGCTTGCTGGCGCTGGACGTGAGGACAGCTCAAGACCACCACACACATCACACACATTACACACACACATCACATACGACACACACATTACACACATTACACACATACACACACACCACACATATACCACACACATACTACACACACACACCACACACACACTACACACACATCACACACACCACCACACACACACTACACACACATCATACATCACACACACACATTACACCACACACACCATCACACACCATACACACCACACACCACACACACACACATACACACACATACATCACACACACACCACACACACACCACACACATCACACACACACACACACATCACACACCACACACACACACACACCACACACACACCACACTCACACACCGCACACACACACACCACACACACACCACACACACAACACACACACCACAACACCACACACACACACAACATACACACACATACTNAACACACANGTTACCATACACACCAAACCACACACACCACACACNCACACCACACACANCACACCACACACCACACACATTACATCACACATGTTACCATACACACCAAACCACACACACCACACACACACCACACACACACTACACACACCACACACATACTACACACCACACACACACCACACACATACTACACACATCACACACATCACATCACACATCACACACACCATACACATCACACACACCACACGCCCACCACACACATCTCACCATACACACCATACCATACACTCCACTCTCACACCACACACCCGCAGTATACATACACATAGTACACACACACACACCCTGCACACACCCAGTATCCCATACACCCAAGTACACCCATACACACCCAGTATGTCGCGTGGTTATGCTGCGGTGTGACGATGCCACGATGTGATGCTGTGGGGTAACTATGCTGTTGTATGACCTTGTTGTTTGACCTTGCCGTGGTGTGATGGGTGTGGTGTGAGCGTTACGGTGTGATGGGTGTGGTGTAATGACACGGTGTGATGAGTGTGGTGTTACTGCTATGGTGTGATGGGTGTGGTGTAATGCTACGGTGTGATGGTGTGGTGTTACTGCTACGGTGTGATGGGTGTGGTGTTACTGCTACGGTGTGATGGGTGTGGTGTAATGCTACGGTGTGATGGGTGTGGTGTAATGCTACGGTGTGTGACCTTGTCGTGGTATGATGAGTGTGATGTAATGCTACGGTGTGACCCTGCCGTGGTATGATGAGTGTGATGTAATTCTACGGTGTGACCTTGCCGTGGTATGATGAGTGTGATGTAATTCTACGGTGTGACCTTGCCGTGGTGTGACGCTGTGCAGGGCTACGCGACTCGGATCCGGGACGACCCGGACACAGCTAAAACTCTGCTGGAGCAGGTAGGGTCCCCGCCCATTGACCCCTGCTGTGTGACCTCTTGACCTCTTGACCTGCGAGTCGCTCACCGTGACCCCCCCCCCCCCCCCCCAGACGGTGAGGCACCCCTGGGGATGCGGTTCCCCCCGTCCCTCACCTACCGCCGCCTCCTCCTCAAGACGCTCATAGCAGCGGTGAGTGGCCTACTCAAAGCAAAGACAAAGATCCCCCGTATAGCTGATACAGACTGCTGGGGCAGGGCTGTTTGTGAGTGGCGCTTGTGAAGGCCGGAATGACACGCGGAAGGGGTGGGTGGCCAGCACCACGCCGGGCCGCCTTTGTCTCCCTAGTGGCCATGTTTACAGATACTATTTTAGGCTGAGTCGACCTTGGGGAGGCCCAAGACCGGTTCAGATAATCGTCACTGGTGTTGGTGGCCGTGAGCGGGAATCGAACTCGGGTTACACCGGGTTCGTAGCGCAGTGCAGCGCTAACCGTTCCACTAGCGCCCCCACAATTGCTGGCACACTCGCACACATTCGCTCGCTCACACGCTCACTTGCACATTCACACACTCATTCACTCACCACTGGCCTCCAGCGAGGGTATGGGTGAGACATTGCGGGTGGTGTGGGTGAGTGACACAGTGGGTGGTTGCGGGTGGTGTGTGGTGAGTGACAGAGTGGGTGGTGAGTGGTGAGTGACAAGGTGGTGTGGGGTGAGTGACACAGTGTCTGTGTGGGTGGCTGCGTGCGTTGTTGCTGTCGCCTGATGAAGCTGGTTGTAATTACTGTCGAAACGTCGTACTCAGATTGTAAATGTTGTGGCTTGGCTCTCCAACACACAACCGGTGTGCTGTATTAGTGTACTACAATATACACTACACTATACACTACTATACACTAGTGCTGTACTAGTATACTACACTATACACTACACTATACACTTATATACTACACTATACACTACACTATACACTACAGTATACACTAACACTACACTATACACTACACTACACACTACACTACACACTAGTGCTGTACTAGTATACTACACTATACACTACACTATACACTGTGCTGTACTAGTATACTACACTATACACTACACTACATACACTACACACTACACTATACACTACACTATACACTACACTACACACTAGTGCTGTACTAGTATACTACACTATACACTACACTACACACTAGTGCTGTACTAGTATACTACACTATACACTAGTGCTGTACTAGTGACGAATTGGCCACGTTCTGTTTACGTGACAACCCTTTAATAGTTGTCCGTGTCGGGTGGTGGAGGGTTTTAACGACACAACATTTATATATTCTGGCGAGCGGAGTTTGATTCCCGCTCACGGTCAGCGCAGTGTGTGCCGTGTGTGATCGTGCGTTGTTGTTCTGGAGAACCGGGCGAGATCGATGATCGATGTTCGATGTTCGGCGGCCGCGCGGTTGACGGCATTCGTCGCAATTTCTCACTCAACAGAGTGGAGGCCGCCGCCATCTTCCACTCCAAAACACCAGTGACGAATATCTGAACAGGTCGTGGGCCTCCCTAGGTCGACTCAACCTTGCATGGGCACCTCATGCGGTGTGTAACACATCAGCACAGGAGAGACAAAGGCGGCCGGGCGTGGCGCTCGCCAACGGAACTTGCACCGTGTCCGGTGAAGGATGTGTGGTGGTGGGACGTTGGTGTTTGTGTGCAGTGCGAGCGAGCGGGCTGCGAGCCGGTGGACGTGCTGTACGAGGCGTTTGGTGAGGTTCTGTCTCAGGAGGAGACGCCGTTCTGCTACAAGTCTTACTTGCTGGTAGCACCGCTCACCCACAGCCTCACCGCACGCACAATGGTAGCTACGCAGTGGTGTGTGTGTGTGTGATGGCGTACGCTGACGTGTACAGGCTGAAGGAGGAGGGGTGATGGTGTGATTGGGTGTGTGTGTGTGTGTGATTGGGTGTGTGGTGTGTTGTGTGACTGGATGGGTNGGGTGGTGTGCGTGTGACTGGGTGATGTGTGTGTGATTGGGTGATGTGTGTGACTGGGTGGTGTGGNGTGTGTGACTGGGTGGGGTGTGTGTGTGTGTGTGACTGGGTGGTGTGTGTGTGTGACTGGGTGTCTGTAACTGGGTGGAGTGGTGTGTGTGTGACTGGCTTATGTGTGTGTAACTGGGTGATGTGTGTAACTGGGTGATAGTGTGTGTGACTGGGTGGTGTGTGTAACTGGGTGGTGTGGTGTAGGGTAGTTGTGTAACTGGGTGATGTGTTGTGTAACTGGGTAGTGTGGTGTAACTGGGTGGGGTGGTGTGTGTAACTGGGTGTGTGTGACTGGGTGGTGTGGTGTGTGTGTAACTGGGTGTGTGTGTAACTGGGTAGTGTGTGTAACTGGGTGGTGAGTGTAACTGGGTGGTGTGTAACTGGGTAGTGTGTGTAACTGGGTGGTGAGTGTAACTGGGTGGTGTGTGTGTAACTGGGTGGTGTGTGTGTAACTGGTAGTGGAGTGATGTGTGTGTAACTGGGTGGTGGTGTGTAACTGGGTGGGGTGGTGTGTGTGTAACTGGGTGTGATGTGTGTGTAACTGGTGGTGTGTAACTGGGTGGTGTGTGTAACTGGGTGGTGTTGTGTGTAACTGGGTGGTGTGTAACTGGGTGGTGTGTAACTGGGTGATGTGTAACTGGGTGATGTGTAACTGGGTGTTGTGTGTGACTGTAACTGGGTGGTGTTCCGCTTGGCGTGGCGCTGCAGGACCATGGTGTGCAGGTAACTCTGCGGGAGTCCACCATCTTCGTCTCTCACGGGACCACGGGCCTCGTGAGCTGGGCGCGGCGCGGGCCCTTGCATCCTGGGCCCTGAGTCACCGCCAGCTGCTACAGCACAGGCGAGGACGCCTCGCACCCACCCACACTTTACCCCACCACAGAGTTGATGCCACCTTAGATGTAATGGTAATGTGAGGTTATGTCCGGGTCGTTGACGGATCACGATGATTGGCTCTGCCGGTCCTGGTCCATAGCCCATGGGGGAAGCCTAGGGGCGTGGCCCTGACGTGATGGAAGGTGACAGCTGGTTGTAGAGGATTGGTTCTGCTGGCTTTAGCCACAGCCAATGGGGAGACGAGTCAGGGCGTGGTCCGGGAGCCTACGTGGAGTCTGGAAGATTCCATAGAGGCTAACCAGGATTGGTGGAAACGTACACGTGACCCGGGTATTAAATAGGGGTGGAGACGAACAACAGGTGGTCAGAACTGGAACGAACGAAGGGAGAGGCCACGCGAGAGCGGGGGTCCAGGCTGCCACGTGGTCCAGGCTGCCACGTGGTCCAGGCTGCCACGGGTCCAGGCTGCCGCGTGGTCCAGGCTGCCACGTGGTCCAGGCTGCCACGTGGTCCAGGCTGCCACGTGGTCCAGGTTGCTAGTGGTCCAGGCTGCCGTGTGGTCCAGGCTGCCACGTGGTCCAGGCTGCCACGTGGTCCAGGCTGCCGCGTGGTCCAGGCTGCCGCGTGGTCCAGGCTGCCACGTGGTCCAGGTTGCTAGTGGTCCAGGCTGCCACGGGGTCCAGGCTGCCACGGGTCCAGGCTGCCACGTGGTCCAGGCTGCCACGTGGTCCAGGCTACCACGTGGTCCAGGCTGCCACGTGGTCCAGGCTGCCACGTGGCTGCGTGTCTCTCTATCCCTCTCCCGCTGTCTGTCAGCAGCGTGAAGGAGTGTTGTAATGAAAGACGACTAAAGACCGCATTCCAGAAGTCGCTTCAACGACCTTCATTACGTAACAATCCCAGCTTTCGTAGCGGTGCGGTGGGGGCTGTGGTTTCCCGGCCTACAGCTTTCAGTAACAAGTGCCATAGTTGAACCTGAACCACCGCTGCCCCAATGCCTCCCGACCACGGTGGCGCGGTGGTATCGCTCGTGCCTCGCAGTAAGAAGTGCCTGAGTTCAATTCCCGACTTGGGTGCCTTTCTGTGTGTACGAGTTTGTTCTGCAGAGTGCGTGTGTGTGTTAGAATGATTGAGTGTATGGGTGAGTGAGTGTGTGAGTTTGCGAAAGTGAGAGTTTTTACGTTCTCCCCCACTGTTCTGCAAGCGTTTCTTCCCATCGCTAAACACGCAAAACACACACAATGTAACCGGAATCGGCCAAAACATCCCAATGCTGAAACATCACCTTGACCTGTTCTCCACCTGAGGACGGCTGCTTGCGTTGTGGCCGAAACGTCGTGAGAATTATTTTATTATGTTTATTTTTATTATTTTATTATTTCCTTCTACGTGACTTTACCGAAAGAACCAAGAAGATGAATCCTGCAGTTACGAAAGCTTTAAATCGAAATTTAACATCACCTTGAAATTACTCAATTTGGATCGCACAGCAGCAGCGCAGCGACATTGCCCCCCCTCTGCAAAAAGTTGGCAGGACCCTCCTGAAAAAAAGAGTCTTGGACTCAGCGAGGCTTTCCTGAGTCTTCTTCCTAGCGTTGTTCCCACTGTGGCATTGTCTTCCCCATTTGGCTCGGTCCAGGGCATCTTCGGAGGATGCGTTGACCGTCTTCATGTCTTCCTTTCCTGAGTAAACAAGCTAAAACAACATCAACAACAACAACAATCAACCCCTTGACCCCGCAGGCGTGTGCTGGAGTTGGGCGCGGGTCCGGGCCTGGTGGGGTTGGCCGTGCTGGGGGCTGTGACCCCCGCGAGGTCGTCCTGAGCGACGCTCACTCGGCCGTGCTGCAGCAGCTGGAGCACAACCTGGCGCTGAACCACAATCACCTGCGCCCCCAACACGACAGGTGCTGCCCTCCCTGACACACGCACACACACAGGCGCTGTCCCCCCCTACATACACACACAGGCGCTGTGCCCCCCTACATACACACACAGGCGCTGTCCCCCCCCTCACCAGGTGCTACTCTCCAAGCAAAGACAAAGATCCCCCGTATAGCCTTAGACTGTAGGGGAAGTGCTGTTAGCGAGCACCTATGAAGGCCGGAATGGCACACGAGGGGGTGGGTGGCCAGCACCACGCCCGACCGCCTTTGTCTCCCCAGTGGCGATGTTTACACACCTTACCAGGTACTCATTTGAGGCTGAGTCGACCTAGGGGAGGCCTGGGACCGGTTCAGATAATCGTCACTGGTGTTGGCCGTGAGCGGGAATCGAACCCGGGTCACCAGGTTCATAGCGCAGCGCGCTACCCGCTACACTACCGCTCCCCACACACGCACACACACAGGTGCTTCCCCCCTACATACACACACAGGTGCTGTGCCCCAGTGCTACACGTGCTCCCCCCCCCACCTCCTAGACCAACAGTGGAAATTGATAGAGGCCAAATACTCTAAACGCGTGGTGACGTTGATTCTAAATGTGGAGGGAAAAANCGGAGGACCCCACGCGACCACGGGGAGAGAGAGAGACACGCAAACTCCAAATATACAGCAGCAGCAGGCGTCAGGGTCGGGTCGAACCCACGACCTCCTGTATACCGGGCGAGGTGGTTAACATCTCCTAGCCACCGTGATGATGATGAGAGACACGCAAACTCCAAATGTACAGCAGGCGTCCAGGTCGGGACCGAATCCACGACCTGTAAACTGGGCGAGGTAGTTAACATCTCGCTTGCCCACTGACGAAGAAATGATCAGTCTATAATTTTATGGTAGGTTTATTTGAACAGTGAGAGACAGAATAACAACAACAAAATCCAGAAAACGCATGTCAAAAATGTTAAAAATTTCTTCGTGAGTGGGCAAACGTACAAAATCAGCAGGGGATCAAATACTTTGTTCCCTCACTGTAGGTGCTGCTCCCCCACACCTCCTAAACCACGGTTTGGCTGTGGCTCAAGTCGACAAATTGCCAGTGGAAGAGGGGTTAAACGTCAAACCTCCTACGCATTTCACAAGTAGTACTAATCGCATATCTGCATTTCCCATAAATATGCTAAATTCCTCTTGATATGCAAATTATTTGTCAAGGCGCTCTTCGCCCCTCCATCCCAGCTTAAATAGACGCTCCAAGCCTGGGGCTTGTCATTCAGACTCTGTCTCCTCGACAGACCTGTTCTCCACCTGAGGACGGCTGCTTGCGTTGTGCCGAAACGTCGTGAGAATTATTATATGTTTTATTTTTATTATTTATTATTTCCATTCTACGTGACTTTACCGAAAGAACCAAGAAGATGGGGGTTAACCGTACTCTAACTTGACCTCGCTGTGACCCTGCCCCTACTGCTAGGGGCTTGAAGCGCCCCACGGCCGGGTTGTGGCACTGGACTGGACGTCCGCGGGGCAGGAGGAGCTGCAGGAGCTGAACGCCGAAGTCATCCTCGCTGCCGGTACTGCCAGAGAGTCGTAGTGCTGCACTTCACGGGGACCCTGGTAGAGAGTAGTTCTACACCTCACGGGGATCCTGGTAGAGAGTAGTTCTACACCTCACGGGGACCCTGGTAGAGAGTAGTTCTACACCTCACGGGGACCCTGGTAGAGAGTAGTTCTACACCTCACGGGGATCCTGGTAGAGAGTAGTTCTGCACCTCACGGGATCCTGGTAGAGAGTAGTTCTACACCTCACATGGACCCTGGTAGAGAGTAGTTCTACACCTCACGGGATCCTGGTAGTGAGTAGTTCTACACCTACATGGACCCTGGTAAGAGTAGTTCTACACCTCACATGGACTCTGGTAGAGAGTAGTTCTACACCTCACGGGGATCCTGGGAGAGAGTAGTTCTACAGCCACAGGACTCTGGTAGAGAGTAGTTCTACAGCTACAGGGACCCTGGTAGAGAGTAGTTCTACACCTCACAGGGACTCTGGTAGAGAGTAGTTCTACACCTCACATGGGCCTCGATAGATCGTTGTCTTAGAGATCACAAGTGATCCTGGTAGAGAGTAGTTCTACACCTCACATGGGCCCCTGGTAGAGAGTAGTTCTACAGCCACAGGACTCTGGTAGAGAGTAGTTCTACACCTCACATGGGCCCCGATAGATCATTGTCTTGGAGATCACAAGTGACCCTGGTAGAGAGTAGTTCTACACCTCACGGGGATCCGGTAGAGAGTGGCACTCGGCTGCTTCCAAAAGACGCACAAGCGAACGGCTCAGCCGTGGCTCAGCTCTGGCTCAGCTTTTGGGGATAAACCTGAGCGTGTGGCCAGGAACATGGCTCAGAGCGGGCTCGAGTTAAATACGGCAGCCTTGAGCCGGAGCCGAGCCGCCTCACCTGAGCTACGACTGAGAACACGGGGCCTGAAATAACCACCGCCGGCAACGATTCGCCACCGCTGCGGCTCTAGACGTGGTGTACGACCCGGACCTGATCGACGACCTGGTGCGGGTTTTGCGGTTGCTGCTGCTTCACCGCGTGGGGCCGGGGGAGGGCGGCACGGCCGGTTACCCCGTCGGGTTGGTGGCCTCTGCGGTGCGGAACCAGGACACCTACGCGCTCTTCCTGCGGTGCCTGGGTGAGTCGCCGCGTCGTGTGCGGCGAGATGTTAACTGCCTCGCCCGGGATGCAAGGAGGTCGTGGTTGGATCCCGACCCTGACGCCTGCTGCTGTATATTTGGAGTTGCGTGTCTCTCATCATCATCACGGTGGCTAGGAGATGTTAACTACCTCGCCCGGTATACAGGAGGTCGTGGGTTCGATCCCGACCCCTCACGCCTGTTGTATATTTGTAGTTTGCGTTGCATCTCTCTCCCGTGGTTGCGTGGATTTTTATTCGGGCCTTTAGTTTTTCCCTCCACATTTAGAATCAACGTCACCACGCGTTTACAGTATTTGGCCTCTATCAATTTCCACACGATGATGATGAGCCACTTCGTTGAGCTATCATTTGTGATGGCCAGGTCGCGTCTGAAAAAGAGCTACGTAGCTCAGTGGGCCTTACCTAGTAAAATATATATTTTTAAACACGTTCCTTCGGAGTGGGCAGGCAGGAACTTGGTTGGATGGCGCATTCGTGCGATCCGTGTCACGCGGCGCAAGCTGCGTGGGGCGGCACGTCACGTGGTGCTGAGCCCGCCCCAAGCGCTCTATGAAATACAAATCGAGGGCGTGGCTATGCACAACAGACAGACAAATAATCCCTGGTGGGCAGTGTGGAACCTGTTGTTCCTACCTGTAATAAAGTGTGTGGAGGAGCGCGAGTAGGACCTGGGCGCGCGGTATGCCAACAGCAGGGCCGGGTAGACAAAAGGGTGTGATGCTGCTGGCATCACACCTTCGCAGGCGCTGCTTGCCAACAGCTCTTGCCCCCGGCAGCCTGCGTGGGCTACACGGTGGATCTTTGTCTGTGTGTGTGTCCAGGTGAGGCGGCTCTGCAGGTGGAGGCCGTGGATCTGGAGCCGAGCGACAACGCCGGCCAGGACGCCCCCCTGCGTCTCCTCTCCATACGCGCCGGGGACCCAACAGGGACGACGCCTCACGTAGACCGCTAACATGGCCCCCTGATCTAGATCCCTAACACAGAACCCTCCTCGCGTGAGATGCCTACACGACCCTTGATACAGAACCCTCACATAGCCCCTCCACACAGATCCCTTCAACCCCAGGACTGGCCATCAGAAACCCGAGGAGACAGGGACCATGACCACAGCCTTTGCGTGCGTCTGCTTGGCTGTGCATGTTTGTGTGTCTGCGCGCGCGTCTGTGCGTTTTGTTGGCGACGAATAAATCAACACGCGTTTTAAACACACGCGTGCATTTTATTACAAGCAGACACGCTACACGGATAGCCCCGCACACACATGCCCACCGCCCCTCCAACACCACCGTGCGAGACGGACGTACGGTGTAGCCAGCGGTTAGCGCGCCGCGCTACAAACCTCCGGCGACCAGAGCTTGACGATTGCCGCTCACAGCCGCCAACAGCCGCCAACAGCCGCCAACACCGTGTGACGAATATCTCAACGGGCCCGGGCATCGCCTAGTCAACTCGGCTGTGAACGCATCCAAACGCCTCGAGTTTCCATCGCTTCACAGACGCGTCCACTGAGCTATTTATCTGGTTTTTCAGAAGCAACCTGGCCACCGCAAATGATAGCTCAACGAAGTGGCTCGTGGAAATTTACAAGACGTCCTATTAAACGCGTGGCGATGTCGATTCGAAATGTGGAGGGACCAACCGGTGGGCCCGGAGAAAAATACACGCGACCACGGGGAGAGGAGAGACGCGCAGACTTCAAATATACAGCAGCAGGTGACTGGGTCCAGATTGAACACAAGCCCTCTTGTGTACCAGGCGAGGGAGTTAACATCTCACCACGGAGAGAGACGCGCAGACTCCAAATATACAGCAGCAGCAGGCGTCGGGGTCCAGATTGAACACACGACCTCCTGTGTACCAGGCGAGGGAGTTAACATCTCACCGCCGCGGTGGCCACGACTGGGTCGGTCCTCCACTCTTGCGAATGAGACTCCTCATCCTGNTGTGTCTCTCTCTCTCTTGAGCTGTTCCTCACCCGGCTTTGTTTCGAAAACAAATTCAAACTGGAGGCACGACCTGGCGGACGGTGACGATGGGGCTGGGGTCACAGCGGCAGGCCGGGAGGTCCGCCCGGCAGCAGGGCCGCGCGTCCTCGTGTCCGTAGTCCGCGCGGACACGCGGTCCGAGCCGATGTCCTCCAGCCGGGCCGCAAGCGCCGCCTGGGCCCGCAGCACGGGCCCCAGAACCCCGGCACGCGGCCCCACGGGGGACCCTCGCCGGGTCGTCTCCACGTTGAAGAGCAGCGGGGGTCGTGCCGGACGGGGGCTCCGGTGGCGGCCCCCGCACGGCCGGGCGCCGCCTGCGGGAGGGGAANGGCGGGGACGTGANGTACGGAATCCGGCANGGGGAGGGGAGTCGATGGGNGGTGGTAGGCGGGGTGGTGGCTAAACCGGACTGTAGTNTGGTGCGTCGAGTGGTGGATGTGTGTAGGCGATGTGGTTGGGGAGGCGAGTAGGTGGATGTGTGTAGGCTAGGAGTGATGGTTGGGGAGGTGAGTGAACGCAGGAGTGCTGGTTGGGTGAGTAAGCGGATATACTCAATGAGTGCCGGTACGGTGTGTAAACATCGCTCCTGGGGAGACAAAGGCGACCACTGACCACCCACCCCCTCGTGTGCCCCCTGCCAGCCTTAATAGGTGCTACTCGCTAACAGGTATTGCCCAACAGTCTGTTCAGGCTACATGGGGGATAGTCGTAATAAATTTTTACCCTTTTATCTGGCACCAAAACTGACACCTTTACACAAGGAATCATGTTTGCAATAACCACAATACTTGCAGTCAAAATACAAACAAAAAGAGACAACTCTGATAATATATGCACTGTCCTTGAAGTTGATTGGTCCACACCCGAGACAGCTTTTCTTAGAGCCTAGTCTCCATGGTGTTGGACCAGATGACACCAAAAGGCGCACAA
This sequence comes from Lethenteron camtschaticum, assembly GCA_018977245.1. Classification (NCBI taxonomy): domain Eukaryota; kingdom Metazoa; phylum Chordata; class Hyperoartia; order Petromyzontiformes; family Petromyzontidae; genus Lethenteron; species Lethenteron camtschaticum. Next base: position 6,255,642 of record MU249627.1, read on the forward strand.
CTCAAAAACAGCGCACAGTATTGAAAATAAAATACATGGGGGATCTTGATCTGAGTGTGAGAGTGTGAGTGAGAGTTGTCACCGTCAGGAAGAACACCTTGTGAGGCCCCACCCTCACCGTGTCCAGGTCGCCAAACTCGCCCCAGCTCCACTGTTTGGGTGGAACAGCACCTGAGGCAGGGTCACATGGCAGGGTCACATCTCACAGGGTCACTCGTACAGCAGGGTCACATCTCAGAGTGTCAAACACGCCGCGTACGTATTTCGAACTTCTTTCGCACCGTACGTAGCCAACCGCGCCAGTCGGAGGTGCGGGGGAAGGACCACAACACTAAACACAAAGCAGTTCTAGACACATTTCCTGCGTGCCCACATGCCCCATGCGGATATACATTTGCACGTGATAAGCCACTTTGTTGAGACATCGTTTGTGGCCTGGTCGCTTCTTAAAAAGAAGCTAATAGCTCAGTGGGCATTACCTGGGAAGATAAAAAGTAGTTTAGTTTTATTTGTATTTATTTTTCAAGTGCTTTGTTCACCTTTCTGTACTTTACACTCCTATCGTGTTTTTGTTTATTGTTGTAACGTTCTGATTCTGTCTNGTGTCCCGTGTCCCGTGTCCCGGTCCCGTGTCCCACGTCCCATGTCCTATGTCCTCATGTCCACGTGTCCCATTACATCGTGTTCCGTATCCCCATATCCCCATGTCCACGTGTCCCCATGTCCACGTGTCCCGTTACATCATGTGCCGTGTCCCCATGTCCGTTACATCGTGTCCCCCGTGTCCCGTGTCCGCCGTCCCATGTGTCCCGTGTCCCCGTGTCCCGCCGTCACGTGTGTCCCGTGTCCCGCTGTCCCAGCAGGACGTGCCGCATGTCGGCGCCGTCGTAGCGGCGCCCGGGAGGCAGGGCGCCCGCGCCAGGGGCAGCAGCGTGGGGAGCACGTCCAGCGCACTGCACACACGGGGGACGCGCGCGGAGATTCACAGGTGTACGTTGAACTTCTTTCGCACCGTACGTAGCCAACCATGCGAAGCGGAGGTGCGGGGGAAGGACAACAAGCTTAACCAGCGGTTCTAAATAAATTAGTTTTCAATCTAGATGATGATTTAAAAGTGCACAGCTCCAGTAGCTTCCGAATGTCGGAAGGAAGAGCGTTCCAGACGGCCGCAGAAGCGCCGCGCAATGCGGTGACCACCGTGTTTGTTCGATGGCCGAGCCAAAGCCTCTGCGAGATGGGGACATGGCAGACGCAGGGAGACGCAGGGAGACGCAGGGAGACTCTGGAAGATTCGGTGAAATACGGGGAGATACGGGCATATGGGAGGTATGGGCATATGGGAGATACGGGAGCTGCGAACACAGGGAGGTACACGCGAGATACGGAGACAGGAGCACAGAAGATAATGAAGATGAGGGGACACAGGGCGCCGTGATGGTGAGATGTTAACTACCTCGCCTGGTGTGCAGGAGATCGTGGGTTTGATCCAACCCTGACGCCTGCTGCTGTATATTTGGAGTTTGCGTCTCTCTCCGCTGTGAGATGTTAACTACATCGCCTGGTATGCAGGAGGTCGTGGGTTTGATCCCAACCCTGACGCCTGCTGCTGCTGTATATTTGGAGTTTCGTCTCTCTCTCTCTCTGCCCATGGTCGCGTAGATTTTTGTACTTCGGGTCATCCGGTTTTGCCCTCCGTATTTAAAATCGACGTCGCGCGTTCAGAGTATCTGGCTGCTACTATAAGTTTGCACACGACGATGATGATGAGCCCACACGTCACTTCTGAAAAAGAGCTGCACACCTCAGCGCGGCCTTGCCTGGTCAAATCAAAAAGAGTCGATAGCTTCAGTTTCACGCGGACCACGCACGGGGCACCCCCGTCCAGCCGCACCACGCCTGCGTGGTCTGGCAGGAGGAAGGAAGCGACGGCGAGGGGCGGTGGGCGGCCTTCCGGCGCCGTCACCTGAGCAGCGCCGAGCTGGAGGAGCCGGGCGGCACGTGGCCCGGCCACAGCGCCAGGCCCGGCACGCGGTGCCCGCCCTCCCACGTGGTGCGCTTGCCTGCCGCCCCGCCTGCACCACGAACACACCGCACGCCCGGCAGGGCGCTGTAGACAGGGCGCTGGGTGCTGGGTGAGGGCGCTGAGACAGGGCGCTGGGTGAGCGTGCAGGGTGAGGGTGCTGGGACAGGGTGCTGTAAACAGGGTGTGGGTGCTTGGTGAGGGTGCTGGATGCTGAGACAGGGTGCTGGGTNCTAGATTTGAAGCTTTCGTGACTGCAAGGATTCATATTCAGGTTTTTTCGGTAAAGTCACGTAGGTAAAACATTAAAATTAATAAAAGTAAAATAAAATAAAAATCACGACGTTTCGGAGGCACACAAGCTTCCGTCTTCAGGTGGCTGTGAGGTTCCACCTGAAGACGGAAGCTTGGTTGCTCCGAAACGTCGTGATTTTTATTTATTTTACTTTTATTAATTTTAATGTTTTACCTACGTGACTTTACCGAAAAAACCTAGAATAGGGTGCTGGGTGCTGTAGACAGGGCGCTGGGTGAGCATGCTGTATGAGGGTGCTGTATGAGGGTGCTGTATGCAGGGTGCTGTAGACAGGGCGCTGGGTGAGGGGCTGTATGCAGGGGGCTGGTGCCACCTCTGAGTGCCACTTGCCCGTGTAGGCCGCGGCTCCAGCCAGATGGCACTTCGTCACGGCCCTGTANCTGCATGGTCACAGGCAGGGAGGGGGCCGCAGGGAGGGGAGCCGCGGGGAGGGGAGCGCGGGGAGGGAGCCGGGGGAGGGAGCCGGGGGAGGGAGCCGGGGGAGGGAGCCGGGGGAGGGAGCCGGGGGAGGGAGCCGGGGGAGGGAGCGGGGAGGGAGCCGGGGGAGGGAGCCGCGGGAGGGAGCCGCGGGAGGGAGCCGGGGAGGGAGCCGGGGGAGGGAGCCGGGGGAGGGAGCCGGGGAGGGAGCCGCGGGGAGGGAGCCGCGGGAGGGAGCCGCGGGGAGGGGAGCCGCGGGGAGGGAGCCGCGGGAGGGGAGCCGCGGGGAGGGGAGCCGCGGGAGGGGAGCCGCGGGGAGGGAGCCGGGGGAGGGGAGCCGGGGGAGGGAGCCGGGGGAGGGGAGCGGGGGAGGGGAGCCGCGGGGAGGGGAGCCGCGGGGAGGGAGCCGCGGGGAGTGTCAGGTCCCGTAAACCCAACACGTGCGGTTCTCGTCGCGCAGCGAACTAAAACGATTGTTTTTATCGCCAGGTGGTGAGTCCCACTGAGCTATGGAGATCTTTCTTCAAGCGAACGGCCGTCACGAATGAGGCTCAACAAAAGCTGTCCTGGGCCTGCCCTAGATCGACTCAGCCTCAAACGAGTACCCGGTGCGGTGTGTAAAACATCGCCACCCCTTCTTTGTGCGCGCCAGTGCGTGTGCGCACGTACTGGAGAACCACACGAGTGTGTTGTTGCTCAGGCCGGCGCTCCTCAGCGCCCGCACCACTCGGCCCACCGTCCGTCCAACTCCTTCAGCGCCCGGGCCCAGGGCCCCGTGGCCCGGGGCCCACGGCAGCGGCACGTGCACGTGGGCAGGGGCCAGCAGCAGCAGGAACGGGGGGAGCCGGGGCCACTGCCAGACAAAGACAAAGATTTCGATGTAAAGCTTTCGTGACTGCAGGGATTCATCTTCTTGGTTCTTTCGGTAAAGTCACGTAGGGAAATAATAAATAATAAAATAAAATACAATTCTCACGAATGACGCTGTCTTTCCGACAGACCTGTTCTTCACCTGAGGACGGCTGCTTGCGTTGTGGCCGAAACGTCGTTAGAATTGTATTTATTATGTTTATTTTTATTATTTTATTATTTCCCTTCTACGTGACTTTACCGAAAGAACCAAGAAGATGAACTCGGGTTGCGCTAACCGCTCCAGATTTCTCCGGATAAATACATATTTTGATTCTGAATAAAGATTCTGAGTGCCTGGTGCAGTGTGTAAACATCGCCACCGGGGAGACAAAGGCGGCCGGGTTTTGTGCTGCTGGCCACCCACCCCTCGTGTGCCGTGCCGGCCTTCGTAGGTGCCACTCGCTAACAGCACTTGCCCCTACAGTCGATGAAGGCTGTCCACTGCATCTGTGTCCTTGTGTGTGGATGGTTACTTGTGCGTGTGTGTGTATGTACATGTGTGTGTTGAAATTCTTTCGCACCGAACGTAGACAACCGAGTCTATGGGCAGTGTGAGTCTATGGGCAGTGTGAGTCTATGGGTAGTGTTAGTCTATGGGCAGTGTTAGTGTATGGGCAGTGTTAGTCTATGGGTAGTGTTAGTCTATGAGCAGTGTTAGTCTATGGGCAGTGTTAGTCTATGGGCAGTGTTAGTCTATGGGTAGTGTTAGTCTATGGGTAGTGTTAGTCTATGGGCAGTGTTAGTCTATGGGTAGTGTTAGTCTATGGCAGTGGTAGTCTGTGGGCAGTGTTAGTCTATGGGCTGTATTAGTCTATGGGCAGTGGTAGTCTGTGGGCAGTGTTAGTCTATGGGCAGTGTTAGTCTATGGGCAGTGTTAGTCTATGGGCAGTGTTAGTCTATGGGCAGTGTTAGTCTATGGCAGTGTTAGTCTATGGGCAGTGTTAGTCTATGGGCAGTGTTAGTGTATGGGCAGTGTTAGTGTATGTGCATTGTTAGTCTATGGGCAGTGTTAGTCTATGGGCAGTGTTAGTCTATGGGCAGTGTTAGTCTATGGGCAGTGTTAGTGTATGTGCATTGTGAGTCTATGGGCTGTATGTACGTTGAACTTCTTTCGCACGGCACGTAGCCAACCCCGCTAATCAGGGGTTTCCCCAAGAGGGGGTCNCCTGTGCTGGCGGGGTTGGAGCCGGCCTACCTGTGCTGGCGGATGAACCACTCGGCGCGCTCCGCGTATCTCCGTGCGAGTGTCTCCAGCCTGGCCGGCTGCTCCACAATCTCCGCGTTCTCAAAGAGCGGAACCCCCACGGGCTCTGCACAGCCACCGCCACTGCGCAAAGGCAAAGAGAGACAAAGATCCCTCTCCCCTATAGCCTTAACGGACCGTTGGGGCAAGTGCTGTTAGCGAGCGGAACCCGCGCAGGCCGGCACGGCACACGAGGGGGTGGGTGGTCAGCCCCACAAGCAGCACCACAACCAGTACCGCAACCAGCACCAGAAGCAGCACCACAAGCAGCACCACAAGCAGCACCACAACCATCACCACAACCATCACCACAACCAGCACAACTAGCACCACAACCAGCACCACAACCAGCACCACAACCAGCACCACAACCAGCACCACAACCAGCACCACAACCAGCACCACAACCACCTTCGCGGGCACAACTAAAACGAAACTTCCCTGGCAACCACCGTCACAACCACTTGGTGCACAGCCTGCAAACACACAGCACATCTCAGCAGTCACCACCACCAACATCAACAACAACAACCACTAGGCCTGCCACCACAACCAAACCACCACCACCACCACCAAAGACAAAGACCCCCGTACAGCCTTAACAGACTGTTGGGGCAAGTGCCGTTAGCGAGTGGCACCTATGAAGGCCAGCACGTCACATGAGGGGTGGCCAGCACCACGCCCGCCGCCTTTGTCTCCCCAGTGGCACCGTTTACTCACCGCACCAGTACTCATTGAGCTGAGTCGACCTAGGGGCGGCCCGGGACCGTTCAGATAATAATCGCTCGTGTTGGCCGTGAGCGGTGATGGAACTCGGTCGCTGGTTCGTGGCAGAGCGCTAACCGCTACACCCCGCTCCCACACACACACGTACAAAGACAAATGTCCCCCGTATAGCATTAACATATCGTTTGGGGCAAGTGCTGTAAACGTGCGGCACATTTGACGGCCGGCACGGTGGCTCAACGAGGAGGGTAAGTGACTCTAGATTTGAAGCTTTCGTGACTGCAAGGATTCATATTCTTAGGTTTTTCGGTAAAGTCACGTAGGTAAAACATTACAATTAATAAAAGTAAAATAAAATAAAAATCACGTTTCGGAGGCAACACAAGCTTCCGTCTTCAGGTGGAACCGTCACAGCCACGACAGCTGTATCAAGTCAATGAGAGATTGCAAGAGCTACCACTCCGTATATATAATGGTTAGAGAAGGGGGGGGGGGGGGTAAGGGCCAAATACAGCACACTTTTATTAATATGGTAAGGTGAGGCTTAAGAGGGTGAGCCTTTGTTATGGAGAGGTACGGTTTGTGACTCAACCTGTGACAAGGAGACAAACACTAAACATGGTAAGTTAAATCTTTTTTGCATGGTTAATCATTGGAAAGAATAGGATAAGTGACGAACACCACGCCTGGCCGCCTTTGTCTCCCCGTTGCCGATGCTTTACAAAGATGTGCCAGCTACCAGTTCGAGGCGGAGGTCAGGGACCAGTTTGGATCACGCACCGCCGCTAGCCCCGGCCGGGGTCAAACTCGTGTCACCGAGGTTCGCGGCGGTGCGGCGTGCCAATCACCGCGCCACCACTCCCGCGACGCCACCGCACCCTCTGACAAGGCCGCCACCGCCGCCGCCGCTACCCACCTGGCATTGCGCCCGGCATGATCGGTGCTGCCCAGGCGCCGGGCAGGGTGGGCAGGGCGGCAGGTCGCAGCCTGGGTGGTCTGTGCAGCCCATGTCGTTGCTGTAGGGCAGCCCGAAGAAGTAGCGGAAACCTGGGGGTGGGGGGCGGTGGGGGGGGGGCACACGGCCGCCGCCTCGAGACGCGAAACTCTACGCGGCGCCGGCGCAAACGCGTGGCCCCACAGAGCCTCGCAAACGACAACCCGAGCCCAATCAAAACCTCGCCGAGATTTGTAAACTCATTTATATAGAACCAGAGTTGGTTGTCCCCTCCGACCTCACTAACACGGTTGGCTACGTACGGTGCGAAAGAAGTTCAACGTACACGTACATTGACAGATCAAACCGAATGGAACCAACAAGCAGAAACACGATGGAAAAGGGCCGTAATGGACGTGATTCCGGGGGGGGACTCAACTGATTTAAAGCTTTCGTGACTGCAGGGATTCATCTTCTTGGTTCTTTCGGTAAAGTCACGTAGAATGGAAGTAATAAAATAATAAAAATAAAACATAATAAAATAATTCTCACGACGTTTCGGCCACAACGCAAGCAGCCGTCCTCAGGTGAAGACCAGGTTTGTCGAGAAGACAGAGTCTGAATGAATTCATAAATGAATGAATGAAAAGAGTCTGAATGAATTCATGAATGAATGAAATTCAGACTCTGTCTTCTCGACAGACCTGTTCTTCACCTGAGGACGGCTGCTTGCGTTGTGGCCGAAACGTCGTGAGAATTTTATTATGTTTTATTTTTATTATTTTATTATTTCCCTTCTACGTGACTTTACCGAAAGAACCAAGAAGAAGGGGACTCAACTGACCGAGAGGAGTTCTGAATGATCTAGGCTGGAGCAAGGTTCCGCACCCAAGGCCCCCCTCCGTGTCGTCGGCACGTACCTCGGTGGTTGGGGTGGTAATGTCCCACGTGGCCCAGATGCCATTTCCCTGCAATGAGAAGAGTGGGACAGAGCAGGACAGAGCGGGACGTTGCGGACGTCCAGAACAAAATAAAAACACTTCCAACCCCGTCTCACCGACCAGTGTGGTGCTGTACCCCGCCCCCCCGGTCTCACCGATGAGTGCGGTGTTGTAGCCCCCCCCGTCTCACCGATAAGTGCGGTGCTGTAGCCCCCCCGCCCCCCCGTCTCACCGATGAATGTGGTGCTGTAGCCCCCCCCGTCCCCCCCCATCTCACTGATGAGTGTGGTGCTGTAGCTCCCCCCGCCCCCCCCCGGTCTCACCGACGAGCGCGGTGCTGTAGCCCCCCCCGTCCCCCCCCATCTCACCGATGAGTGTGGTGCTGTAGCTCCCCCCGCCCCCCCCGGTCTCACCGACGAGCACGGTGCTGTAGCCCCCCCCGTCCCCCCCCATCTCACCGATGAGTGTGGTGCTGTAGCTCCCCCGCCCCCCCCGGTCTCACCGACGAGCACGGTGCTGTAGCCCCCCCTGCCACCCCCCGTCTCACCGACGAGCGCGGTGCTGTAGCCGGCGGCCTGCAGCGCGGTGGCGAGCGTGGTCTCGTTGAGGGGGAGGCCGCCCCGGGCAGTGGCGGCGAAGTTGCGCGTCACCCGGTGCGTGCGCCCAGGCGGCCCGTGAGCAGGGCGGCGCGCGACGGCGAGCAGCAGGACGCGCCTGCGTGGAAGTCCAGCAGCCTGCGGGGCGGACGACGACCGGCCACGGGACCTTTCCTCGTCTTATTTTGTCCCCTCCGACCTCACTAAGCGAGCCGCGCCGGGGCCTCGCGTTTGGCCGGCCGTGGGTGTCGCGACGGGCCCCCGACGCAGTGCGGGTCGACGCGTCGAGGCCGCATCCACGCGGCGGTACCGGCCGACGTGGCGCGCGGAGAATGCCTCGTTAAAACCATTAAACTATTTTTAGTTTATTTTGACAGGTAGAGCCCACGAACGAGATATGCGTTCGGTAAAAAAAACACACGATCTCCTTGGGTCGATTCGAGCTCCTGGGAATTCGTTCATGAGCGTTGATTTATGGTTGTGATATATTTTTGATTCTCTACTAGTTAGTAATAGGTTTTTTCCCTTTCCACTGGTACAAAAACTGACATCTTTATACAAGGCATCATGTTTGCAATAACCACAACACAAGCAGTCAAAATGCAAACAAAAAGAAACAACTCTGATAATGATATGCACTGTCCTTGACGTTGATTGGTCCACACCCGAGACAGCTTTTCTTTGTTCGCATTTTGACTGCTTGTGTTGTGGTTATTGCAAACATGATGCCTTGTATAAAGGTGTCAGTTTTTGTACCAGTTGAAAGGGTAAAAACCTACTACTATATTTTGCCACTGGTAAAGGAGGTCACATAGTCACAACTAGTTGTTTTATTTTTCTTCGTCGATTTCCATATTGCTTCAAATTCTGTTACACTTGCTCATATTTAGTTTTTGTCAATTTAGTGGCCCTATAAACAATGAAAGAGAAGACTCTGCCATTTCCTCCCAGGCCACAGTCTGACTGCGAGCATGAGGAGCTGTATGTATAGGGGGTCTCAAAACTGCCGAAAAGGAAACCTTTATGAATCACAATGCCCCTCGACATCTTCCAAACTAAACACATTTTTTAAAATCCTTTATATTAAGTTCGCTTGCTTGCGTGCTTGCTTGCTTGCTTACGACCGTGCAAATCTTTCGGTCGTTTTTTAACCCACTTCCCGTGATCCAATCGAGCTGACATTTTGCACACAGACTCGTTGTGCGAGACAATTAATGTTCGTGAAAATTTTTTCCAAAATTTTACACTGTTTAGGGAAAACAAATTAAATATTTAATTACCAATTGCTTAATACTGCAGACAATCATCTGACCCATAGGTGGCAGCCATCTCAAGCCAGAGGACGAGAGGACTCTAGCCGCCACGCATATAAAGGATTTATAGTTAAAAACTTTGTTTTTACGGGTTATACTTATTACTAACCAGCAGAGCCCACTACTGAATTGTATGCTGTTTTCCAGGAGCGACCTGGCTACACAAATGATAGCTCAACCAGCAGCTTATCATCATCATCGTGGAAATTAGAGCAGTACCAGATACTCTTAAACGCGTGGTGACGTTGATTCTAAATGTGGAGGGAAAAACCGGAGTACCCGGAGATAAATCCATGTGACCACGGGACAGAGAGACACGCAAACTCCAAATATACAGCAGCAGCAGGCACACACACCTCACACCACACCTCACACACACACCACACATATCACACGTACACACACACACCACACGTACACACACACCACACACACCACGCGTACACACACACCACACACACACACTCCTCGCACACACCGCTACTCACACACACACCACTACTCACACACACACCACTACTCACACACACACCACACACACCGCTACTCACACACACACCGCTACTCACACACACACCACACACACCGCTACTCACACACACACCACACACACCGCTACTCACACACCACACACACACTCACACACACCGCTACTCACACACACACCACACACACCGCTACTCACACACCACACACACACCACACACACCGCTACTCACACACACACCGCTACTCACACACACACCACACACACCGCTACTCACACACACACCACACACACCGCTACTCACACACCACACACACACCACACACACCGCTACTCACACACACACCACACACACCGCTACTCACACACACACCACACACACCGCTACTCACACACACACCACACACACCGCTACTCACACACACACCACACACACCGCTACTCACACACACACCACACACACCGCTACTCACACACACACCACACACACCGCTACTCACACACACACCACACACACGCTACTCACACACACACACACACCGCTACTCACACACACACCACACACACCGCTACTCACACACACACCACACACACCGCTACTCACACACACACCACACACACCGCTACTCACACACACACCACACACACCGCTACTCACACACACACCACACACACCGCTACTCACACACACACACACACCGCTACTCACCGCATGCCGTCCCTCGCCATCTCGTCCAAGTTCGGAGTCTCACTCTCTCCTCCTCCACCACCACCACCTTCTCCTTCACCACCTCCACCACCACTCCACCACCCCTCCACCACCACCACCTCCACCACCACCTCCACCACCACCACCTCCACCTCCTCGTCGTCCTTCACGGCCGCCACGGGCCCAGCCCACGTCTGCCCAGCCGAGGTCGTCCGCCACCACGAGCACGAAATTCGGCCTCGACCCCTCGCCCACAGCCACCATCATCACCACCATCACTGCCAGGGTCAGCAAGGGATCGAGGGGGTAAGAAGAGGCGGCAGTGCCCCCATTGTCGTTGGCTCACTACCCCCCTACCCCCTCACTACCCCCACACTACCCCTACCCTCACTACCCCCCGGCTGTGTGGCCGCCAGGGGGGGCTCGTCCGGTGACTCTGGGGGGCTCGCGGTGGTGAAGCGAAGGCGATGGCGCCCTCCTGTGGTGAGCAACAGAGACGGAGAAACCTCACCTCTCCTCACCCCCCTCCTCACCCCCCTTACTCCCCTCACCCCCCCCCCCTTACATCCTCACCCCCCTCCTCACCCCCCTTACTCCCCTCACCCCCCTCCTCACCTCCCTCCTCACCCCCTTACTCTCCTCACCCCCTCCTCACCCCCCCCCATTACTCTCCTCACACCCCCATTACTCTCCTCACCCCCCTCCTCACCCCCCCCCATTACTCTCCTCACCCCCCTCCTCACCCCCCATTACTCTCCTCACCCCCCTCCTCACCCCCCTTACTCCCCTCACCCCCCTCCTCACCCCCCCCTTACTCTCCTCACCCCCCTCCTCACCCCCCTCCTCACCCCCTTACTCTCCTCACCCCCTCCTCACCCCCCCCATTACTCTCCTCACCCCCCTCCTCACCCCATTACTCTCCTCACCCCCTCCTCACTCCCCCCCCCTTACTCTCCTCACCCCCCTCCTCACCCCCCTTACTCCCCTCACCCCCTCCTCACCCCCCCTTACTCTCCTCCCCCCCCCTTACTCTCCTCACCCCCCCTCACCCCCTTACTCCCCTCACCCCTCCTCACCCCCCTTACTCCCCTCCTCACCCCCCCTTACTCTCCTCACCCCCTTACTCCCCTCACCCCCCTCCTCACCCCCCTTACTCCCCTCACCCCTCCTCACCCCCTTACTCCCCTCACCCCCTCCTCACCCCCCCCTTACTCTCCTCACCCCCCTTACTCCCCTCACCCCCCCTCACCCCCTTACTCCCCTCACCCCCTCCTCACCCCCCCCCTTACTCTCCTCACCCCCCCCCTACCTCCTCACCCCCCTCACCCCCTTACTCCCCCACCCCTCCTCACCCCCCCCTTACTCCCCCCCCCCTTACTCCCCTCACCCCCTCCTCACCCCCCCCCTTACTCTCCTCACCCCCTTACTCCCCCCCCCTTACTCTCCTCACCCTCTCCCCCTCCTCACCCCCCCCTTACATCCTCACCCCCCCTTACTCCCCCCCTTACTCTCCTCACCCCCCTATCCCTCCTCACCCCCCCTTACTCTCATCACCCCCCTTACCCCCCCCTTACTCTCCTCACCCCCCTACCCCTCCTCACCAACTCCTCACCCGCCATCTCTTTATGGTTTAAACTCAGTCTACGGCAGGTCCAAACGCACGAACCGGGGACCAGGTGAGATCAATACAAAGGCACAGTGGACACACAGCAGGACACACAGCAGGACACATCGTAGCGTTGTATGGAGTTTGGTGGACACGTGGTGTGTATGGCGTAGCGGGGGTGTAGGTAGTTGTGACACTGTGATGTTCGAGCTTGTAGGTGAGTGTTGTGTGACACGTTGTGTGAGTGGTTCGGTGAGCGGGTTGGTGGTAGTGTATGTTGTTGTGACACTGTGTGGTGATGTCGGTGAGCGTTGGTGGTAGTGGTGAGTGTTGTGTGACAGTGTGTGGTGAGTGGTTCGGTGAGCGGGTTGGTGAGTAGTGGGTGAGTGTTGTGTGACACGTGGTGTGGTGATGGTTCGGTGAGCGGGTTGGTGAGTAGTGGTGAGTGTTGTGTGACACGTGGTGTGGTGAGTGGTTCGGTGAGCGGGTTGGTGAGTAGTGGTGAGTGTTGTGTGACACGTGGTGTGGTGAGTGGTCGGTGAGCGGTTGGTGAGTAGTGGTGATGTTGTGTGTGACACGTGGTGTGGTGAGTGGTTCGGTGAGCGGGTTGGTGAGTAGTGGGTGAGTTGTTGTGTGACACGTGGTGTGGTGAGTGGTTCGGTGAGCGGGTTGGTGAGTAGTGGGTGAGTGTTGTGTGACACGTGGTGTGGTGAGTGGTTCGGTGAGCGGTTGGTGAGTAGTGGGTGAGTGTTGTGTGACACGTGGTGTGGTGAGTGGTTCGGTGAGCGGGTTGGTGAGTAGTGGGTGAGTGTTGTGTGACACGTGGTGTGGTGAGTGGTTCGGTGAGCGGGTTGGTGAGTAGTGGGTGAGTGTTGTGTGACACGTGGTGTGGTGAGTGGTTCGGTGAGCGGGTTGGTGAGTAGTGGGTGAGTGTTGTGTGACACGTGGTGTGGTGAGTGGTTCGGTGAGCGGGTTGGTGAGTAGTGGGTGAGTGTTGTGTGACACGTGGTGTGGTGAGTGGTTCGGTGAGCGGGTTGGTGAGTAGTGGGTGAGTGTTGTGTGACACGTGGTGTGGTGAGTGGTTCGGTGAGCGGTGGTGTGGGGTGAGTGTTGTTGTGTGACACGTGGGTGGTGAGTGTTCGGTGAGCGGGTTGGTGAGTAGGGTGAGTGTTGTGTGACACGTGGTGTGGTGAGTGGTTCGGTGAGCGGGTTGGTGAGTAGTGGGTGAGTGTTGTGTGACACGTGGTGTGGTGAGTGGTTCGGTGAGCGGGTTGGTGAGTAGTGGGTGAGTGTTGTGTGTGACACGTGGTGTGGTGAGTGGTTGGGTGACGAGGGGGGTGGGTGGGGGTGACGAGGGGGAGGGTGACGAGGGGGGGGGTGACGAGGGGGGGTGACGAGGGGGTGACGAGGGGGTGGTGGGGGGTGACGAGGGGGGTGGGGGGGTGACGAGGGGGTGGGGGTGACGAGGGGTGGTGACGGGGGTGGTGGGGGGGTGACGAGGGGGTGACGAGGGGGTGACGAGGGGGTGACGAGGGGGGTGGGGTGACGAGGGGGTGGGGTGACGANGGGGGGGTGGGGGTGACGANGGGGGGGGGGGTGACGGGGGGGTGGGGGGTGACGAGGGGGTGACGAGGGGGGTGGGTGACGAGGGGGGTGGGGGTGACGAGGGGGGGGGGGTGACGAGGGGGGGGGTGACGGGGGGGTGACGGGGGGGGTGACGAGGGGGTGACGAGGGGGTGGGGTGACGAGGGGGGTGGGGTGACATCTGGAAGTGGGCGGAGAAGGCGGAAGTGGACAGCGGCTGGAGTGGAGCAGAGCGGCGATCCATGGCGGAGTCAACCGGCACCACCACCACCACCACCATGACCACCACCACGACCACCACCATGACCACCACCACCACCGCCGCCGTCACGGCGGGGTCTGAGGGGGCCAGCGGGGACCCCGCGGACCCCGCGTGGAGAGGGTCCCGGGCGAGGGAGACGCAGCGCAGCAGCAGCAGCATCGTCAGGCCCGACCGGTACTGATCCAGCAAGTTACTGTACAGCGTGCTGCACATGCCTCGTGACACCCCACCCCACCCCAGCGCTAACCACTACACCACCGCTCCCCCACACACACACACTGACACACAGACAGACACACAGACAGATACATACACAGCCACACAGACAGGCACACACACAGACAGGGACACACACAGACAGGCACACACACAGACAGGCACACACAGACAGGCACACACACAGACACACACACAACACAGACACACACAAACACACAGACAGGCACACACAAACACACAGACACACACACAGACAAACACACAGACAGACACACACGCAGACACACACAGACACACAGACAGACGCAGACACACACAGACAGACGCAGACACACACAAACAGNCACACACACACACAGACAGACACACACAGACAGACACACAAACACACAGACACACACACACGCAGACAGACAGACACACAGACAGACGCAGACACACACAGACAGACACACAGACAGACGCAGACACACACAGACAGACACACACAGACAGCACACTAACCACTACACCACCACTCCCCCCACCCACACACACGTGCGCGCGTCCATAGGTACACACACACGCGCTTGCTGCAGACACACAACACAACTTTCAGGGTGCGTACGGCAGTAAACGACTAAATAATAAAGAGCAACGCTGCGCGAAGACCGCCTTAGAGCTGCAACACATTTTATTTCACTTTACCGCCATCAGCAGCCACACTCCGTGACGCTTCTGCATGCGGGTCACATGACAGATGTGACGTCACAGCTCACTTGCCGTGCAAAATCTCTGCATTATTGTGCCCCCCCCCCCCCTAAAAAAAAAGTGTATTTTAATAATTTGTGCATGGTGTACAATCTGGAAAGTACCACATGGCAAATTTCAAGTTTGTTGCATGTCGGAAGTACGCTAAACATTTTGAACAGACGCACATATTCACAAATTTCCCTTTTATATATCGATAGATAGATAACCCTGTGAGCCATGCGGCTCTTGAGTCGGTGCAACCGCAACAAACAAAAAACAAGAAAACATCTTATAGTGACCGAGTGCAAACAGAAAATCCAAGAAAAGACAGCAAAATATTGCAGTAAAAAGCACCGTACACCAACACTGAGTGCAAAAATCCCAGTGGGATGCAAGTCAAACAACAACAACAACCACAAGACAACTTAGATTAATGCCATCAGTCTAACTCTGTACTACAACAAACAAACATGGCCAAACCAAAAAAAACTTTTCGAAAATCACCAAAATAAAGCCATAAAAGCAATGAAACAGTGATCATAGGAACTGTGACCGAATTTTCACAATATTCTTTTAGCGGCAAATCTTCCGGAAAAAACAACACAACGCGGGCTCGTGCCGGAGGCCGATACTTGACGGCGTGTGCCGCGTCTCTCTCTCGTGCCCCCCCCCCCTCCCAAGGCAACCTGGAGCCTCAGTGCCCCCTGGACGGCCTGGAGGAGGTCCTCGCGTGGACGGAGACCACGAGCGACCCGGACTCTGCCGCTTTCCGGCGGCCCATCGCGCCGCTCGCTCCCCGCTTCCCCACGGTGGACCCTGGGGGGCCCCGCACGCTCGTGTGCCACGACATGATGGGGGCTACCTGGACGATAGGTGATGCTGGTGGCCGCCGGGGATGGCGGGGCTGTGGTTGATGTTAGTGAGCGAGAGAGTGGAGTTTGTATGCCGCTCTCCACCCCCCTGTTCTGCAGTGTGTGTGAGAGTGAGTGTAGTTTGTGTGTTCTGTTCTGCAGAGTGAGTGTAGTTTGTGTGTTTTCACCCTATTCTATAGAGTGTAGTTTGTGTGTTCTCACCCTGTTCTGCAGAGTGGGAGTTTGTGTGTTCTGTTCTGCAGAGTGAGTGTAGTTTGTGTGTTTTCACCCTATTCTATAGAGTGTAGTTTGTGTGTTCTCCCTCTGCTCTGCATTGTGTAACAGTGAGTAGAGTTTGTGAGTTCTCCATCTATTGTACATGGGCTTCCTCCGGATTTCCGGTTTCCTCTCGTAGCCAAACACACAAACGCACAATGTCGCTGGTAATGGCCAAATTAAATTATCTGCAAATCGCTCAATTGGTTCCCACGTAGCGTTGGCGAGATGTCTACTCCCTCGCCTGGTATGCAGGTCGTAGGTTCGATCCGACACAGACGCCTGCTGTGTATTTGGAGCGTGTTGTTCTCCCTGTGGATGCGTGGATTTTTCTCTGTGTCTGCTGGTTTTTCCCTCCATTTAGAATCAACGTGCGTTTAGAGTATTTGCCTGCGATGAATGTCCACATGATGATAAGCCACTTCGTTGAGCTATAATCTGTGTTCAGGTCGCTTCAGTGGGGCCTTACCTGGTAAAATATAAAAAATAGTTTAATATTTTAGTTTAATAGCAACGTCGCTCTCTACTGCGGAGACTTGCAGGACCCTCCTGAAAAAGGGCCTTGCCGAGGCTTTGAGAATCAGAATCTTTATTTAGCCTGCAGGAGAAATCCGATGAGCTCTAAAGCTCTTTATCACGGATCTCCAGTAGGGGCACGGGTAAGAACGCCACAACAACAAACGGTGCAAACACACGAAAATGTGCAAAGTCCAAGAAAGTTAAACAAATCACCCCAACAAAAACAACACGAAACCCTCCCATACAACCACGCAAAGCCCACTGAAGTGTTAACTTCGAATTAGCCCTGGGTGAACGAGCGGAACGATAATACAGTAACAACAACAGTCTTCTTGGTTATTTCGGTAAAGTCACGTCGAAGGGAATAATAAAATATTACAAATACAATTCTCACGACGTTTCGGCCACAACACAAGCAGCCGTCCTCAGGTGAAGAAACAGAGCTGTAGGAAAGACAGTGCTCAAATGAACACTGCTAAGCTTGTCAGCGTATTTAAGCTGGGTATGTTTTTTTTATTANTTTATTATTTCCCTTCTACGTTACTTTACCGAAAGAACCAAGACTATGAATTCCTGCGGTCACGAAAGCTTTAAATCGAAATTAACAACAACAGTGTTGTGGTTTGCTGCGTTGTGCCCAGCGGTGTGGTTGATGTTCAAGTTGAAGGTTGTGCAGCTACCAGAGGTCGCAACCGGGTACCGATACCCGTACCCTACCTGATACCCGGCTACCCGTACCGGCGGGTACGGGTACGGGTAGCCGTTTGCTACCCTGGTGCGGCCGGGTACGGGTACGTGTAGGCCGTGAGTCACCGGTGAGTAACCGTTTGTCACTCATTTCGGGTAGGGTACAGGTACGGGTAGCGTACGGGTACCCGTACCCGGCTGGGTACGGGTACCCGTTTGCGACCCTGGTGCGGCCGGGTACGGGTAAGGAATCAAAACCGTTTGCGACCTCTGGCAGCTACCGTGCGGAAAGTGGTTCTTGTCATGGTTCCGTGTCTGTGTGGAGTAAGTTCGTGGCTGTGGTGTTTGTGGTGCAGGTTCGTGCAGGACATGTGCTCAGTCTGTGTGGTTGAGGTGGTTGTGGCGGGAGTTGTGGTGGTTGTGATGGTTGTGGTGGTGGTGGTAGTTGTGATGGTGGTGATTTAAGTGGTTGTGGTGGTAGTTCTGGTGGTTGTGTTGGTTGAGGGTGATGGTGATGATTGAGGTGGTTGTCGTGGTAGTTGTGATGGTTGTGGTGGTTGAGGTGGTTGTGGTGGTTGTGGTAGTTGTGATGGTTGAGGGGATGGTGGTGGTTGTTGTGGTGGATGTGTTGGTAGTTGTGGTGGTGGTTGTGATGGTTGAGGTGATGGTGGTGATTGAGGTGGTTGTGATGATTAAGGTGATGGTTGTGGTGGTGCAGGTTCGTGCAGGGTGTGTGCTCAGACGAGCCGTACTCGTTCTACCACTGGCCCACGTGGACCTGTTCATCTACTTCAGCCACCACACGGTGACGGTGCCTCCCGTGGGCTGGTGAACGCGGCACACCGCCACGCCGTGCCCATCCTGGGTGGGTACGCGGGCACCACCGCACCACCGCCGCCACCACCACTATCACCACCACCACCGTTCAACCACCGCTCAACCAACACACCACCACCGCCGCCACCACCACCACCACCACCACCGCTCAACCAACACACCACCACCGCTCCACCACTGCCGCCACCACCACCGTTCAATCACCGCTCAACCAACACACCACCCCTGCTCCACCACCGCCGCCACCACCACCACCACCACCGCTCCACCGCCGCCACCATCACCGCACCGCACCACCACTCCACCATCCAGCACCACCGCTCACCCCTCCACCACCGCTCCACCACCACCACAGCACTATCGCTCCACCACCGCATCACCACATCACCGCACCACCAGCAGCTTGCCCACCCCACCCAGCAGACAAAGGCGGCCGGCGTGGTGCCAGCCACCCACCCCTCGTGAGCCGTGGCGGCCTTCGTAGGTTCCACTCGCTAACCGCACTTGCCCTAAACGGCCTGTCAAAGGCTTTACGGAGGGTCTTTTCTGCGCTCGCCGTGCGAGTGACCAGGCACGTTCATCACGGAGTGGCGCGGCGGGGAGGAGGCGTGCGACCGTTTCCTGCAGGGCGACGAGTCCGCGAGGGCCCTGGCCAACCAGCTGGTGCGCATCTCCACGTTCTACCGCTCGACGGTTGGTTCATCAACATCGAGAACAACGTCCAGGTGAGCAGCCCGACCCCCCCCCCCCCGTCGTCTCCCCACCTCCCGCCGCAGCCATCGCCGCGTCTCCCTCGCCGCCGCGCTCGTGCCCGTCTCATCGTCGCCCCCTCCGGGGTTCATCCATCGACCGTGTCGCGCCTTGGGCCACTGCGGCATGCCGCCACACGGCATATTAACATCATTGTATAGAGGCGACGCTCCGATAGTGCTCAGGATGCGTTCTTGGTAAACAGCGCTGTACGAAACAGCGCTATAGGTCACTATAACATGGTTGCTATGGAGATACGTGACCAACAGCGATATAGGAAACTATAACATGGTTGCTATGGAGATGCGTTACCAACAGCGATATAGGAAACAGCGCTATAGGAGGTCACGATAACATGGTTCCAATGGGATGCGTTCCAAACCGCTATTTATTATTTGCTTATTGCCTATGAGCGATGTACGAGTAATGATACTGCACAGAGCAGCACCATTGGAATGGCAACAAAGGGCAGCATCTCAACAGAAGGCGCAACAGGCGCCGGCGTGTGAATTCCTCAGGGTGCCACGCGTGCCGTGTGTGTGTGTGTGTGCACGTCACCCGGTGCGCCCCGTCTAGCCGGAGAAGGTGCCGGTGCTGCTGGGTTCCTGCGCTACCTGCGAGAGCGCCTGCGCGCAGTGTCGCCCGAGCGATGGTGCTTTGGTACGACAGCGTCGTCGCGAGCGGCCGCCTGGACTGGCAGAACGAACTCAACGACAAAACCGGTGATTCATCTTCTTGTTCTTCGGTAAAGTCACGTAGAATGGAAATAATAATAATAAAATAAAAGATAATAAAATAATTCTCACGACGTTTCGGCCACAACGCAAGCAGCCGTCCTCATGTGAAGAACAGGTCTGTCGGGAGACGAAAAAAAAAACGGTGAGATGACGGGGGAGGAGTGGGACAAGCGGGTGGGCACGTGGGAACGTGGGGGCATGCCGGGGGCACGCGGGGAAACGGGGACACGCGGAGAGATGACGATGCATACAAGGGGACGCAGGGGATACGGGGGATGTGGGTTCACGGTGATGAGGACGCACGTGACCGTGAGTAACCCGTGCAATCAATCATCGCTCCCCCCTATCCGCCACTGTGACAAACTTGGCAGGACCCTCATGAAAAAGCGTCACGAGTTTCCGAAGCTTTCCTATGTGAACGCGCGAAGCGGCAATAATCATAACTCGTTGGCCAGTGGCGGCGTCTGCGGCACTAATGCTACGCTTTACGGGTAAAGGTAAGTGTCGACATGCAAAGGGTAAGTAAAGTAGGTAAAGGTAGGCTCGTTGTTTTATTTTCACTTTTACCTTGCGAGGCCTATGCACGCTGCTGCTGCTGCTGCTGCTGCCCGTGTTTGATTCTACGCGCCCGTGACCTGAGCTCAACAGGGAAAGTCAACCTCACTAGGCCCCGCCTGCTTCCTCGTGGCCCCCCCCTTCCTGATCAGCCACCCTCTGTCTGTTTAGTCACCCCCCTCGACACACAGAGTCGCATCGGGTACCGATACCCGTACCCTACCCGATGCCCGGCTACCCGTACCCGGCGGGTAGCCGTTGCGACCCTGGTGCGCCGGGTAGGCCGTGAGTCACTGGTGAGTAGCGTTGTCACTCATTTCGGGACGGGTAGGACGGCTACCCGTACCAGCCGGTGCGTACCCATTTGCGACCCTGGTGCGGCCAGGTACGGGTAAGGAATCAAACCCGTTTGCGACATCTGAGACACACACACAGGGTTGGCCTAGTTCGGGTCGTGTGCCGCAGCAGCAATTGAGACTGCAAGAATCTGTACTCTTAGGTTTTGTCGGTAAAGTCTTAAACCTAGAGTATGATCCTTGCAGTCACGAAAGCTTCAAATCTAGAATGCAAGAATCTGATTCCTCCAGTCGACATAAGATTCTGATTCTGTATTGTTTGTGGTTGTAACTTGCTGACCCATTTTGCTGACCCCTGTGCCCCTACTGGACATCTGTGACAAGGAGCAATTCCTCCTACAGTCTAAATTAAGATTCTGATTCTAAATGAAGATTCCGAGCACCTGGCGTGGTGTTCAGTAAATGTCGCCACTGGGGAGGCAAAGGCCGCCGGGCGTGGTGCTGCTGGCCACCCACCGCCTCGCGTGCCGTGCCGATCCTTCGTAGGTGCCGCTCGCTAACAGCACCTGCACGTACGTTGAACTTCCTTCGCACCGTACGTAGCCCTCTGATTACCCTCTATCCGCACCCCCTGCCACCACCTCCCCCCGCCCCGGCTCCCCAGGCCATTCTTCGACGCGAGCGACGGGATCTTCCTCAACTACGCCTGGACCTCCGAGGGCTGGGCCGCAGCGCTGAGCTCGCGGGGTCGCGGCGCGCCGATGTCTACGCCGGGTGGACGTGTTCGGCCGGGGCTGCCGGGCGCGAGGGCTACGCCGCCAAATAGTGACCGCACGCACACAGACACGCACGCACGCACACAGACACGCACGCACGCACGCAGACACGCACACAGACGCGCACGCAGACACGCACACACAGGCACACAAGTGCTGTTAGCGAGCATCTATGAAGGCCGGCACGGCACACGAGGGGTGGGTGGCCAACACCGCGCCCGGCCGCCTTTGTCTCTGTGGCATGTTACACACCGCACCAGGTACTCATTTGAGGCTGAGTCGACCTAGGGACACCTTCAGATTGTCATAGAGTGGCGTAAGCGGGAGAACTCGGGTCGTCAGGTGTAGCGCAGCGCGCTAACACACTAGCTCCCCATACACAGACACACATAGAGAATAGAACACACACACAAAAGCTGTTAGCGAGCACCAGCCGGCATGAACACGAGGGTGGTGGCCAACACCACGCCCAGCCGCCTTTGTCTCAATCCACCAGGACATCGCATAAGGTACTCATTTGGGGCTGAGTCGACCAGTTACACTTGTGTTTGTTATACATTGGAGGAAACTGGAGACCCAGAGGGAACCCGTGCAGAACAGGGGAGACACACAAACTCCACAAAGAAATACACCCGAGGAGAATTGAACTTATACCCGTAGCGGTCAGCTGCGCGACACCCTGCATGTGTTGATGATGATGGTAGTGATGATGATGACGATGATGTTCTCAGTCCATGCAGGAGATCTGGAATCTGCGTCTCTCCGCTGCCACCCCCGGGCTGGGTCTACGAGAGACACGAGCGCCCGGACTTTCACAACCACCAGCACCGGTGTGGAGACGTGGGGAGACACGCGGGGAGACGCACGGGGAGACACGCGGGGAGACACGCGGGGAGACACGGGGAGACACGGGAGACACACGGGGAGACACGCGGAGAGACACGCGGGGAGACACGTGGTGAGACACGGGGAGACACACGGAGAGACACACGGGGACGTGTGAGACACGGGGAGACGCGTGGAGATGGGGAGACGCGCGGGGAGACGCGCGGGGAGACGCGCGGGAGACAAGGGACCAGGCGACACAGGCAGACAGTGGGGACGTTGACAATGAGAGGGAATGCGGTGGAGACACAAGCGGCCAGGGTTTCACCACGAAGAGCACCATGGGGGTGACGAGGCACGGAGACACGGGGGGGGGGGCAAGGAGACACGAGGGGCCACGGAGAGACATGGAAAGATACGGAGCCAGGTGCGTGGTGTCCACCTGTGATCCAGCTTCGTTGAAGCAAAGGTTGATGGATCACACAGATCTGTGCGTGTATCTGTGGGTCGACTCGGCCTCAAATAAGTACCTGGTGCGATGTTCAAACATTTCCGCTAGGGAGACAGAGGCGGCCAGACATGGCGTTGGCCACCCACCTCCTCGTACCAGCCTCCATAGGTGCTGCTCGCTAACAGCACTTGCCCCAACATTCTGTTCAAGGCTATACGGGGATATTTGTCTTTGTATATGTGTGTGTGTCTGCATCTCGTGTGTGTCTGCATCTATGCATGTGTGCGTGTGTGCGCGTGGCAGGTTCTGGAGCGTCATGGTGGAGCACACAAACCCACACAGCGTCTCCACCCTCCCCATCGCCACCAGCTTCTGCCGGGGGCAGGGACGCAACCTCTACCGGCGCGGCACGGTNGTGGGGGGGGGGGGCACGGGGTGGGGGTGGGCACGGGGTGGGGGGTGGGCACGGGGTGGGGGGTGGGCACGGGGTGGGGGGGGCACTGGGGTGGGGTACAGCTGGTGGTAACTCGTGTGTGGTTCGTGGTGTGGTGGGGGTTGATAGCTTGTTGATAATAATAATATCGTTGATAACAATATTGACTTGCAACGCTGTGGCACAGTGGTCCGCTCGCTCGCGGAGGAGCGTGGAGTAGGTACCACAAACAAACGGGAAGGTGGCGGCGGCAGCAGGAGCCATGCGCCGAGCCGGCGCTACCAGCAATCGGCCAAGCTCTGCGGCCCTCTAAATGTGAAGTTGTTGTCGGCCGATTAGTGTTTCTACACGCGGCAGGAAACCGGAGCACCTGGAGGAAACCCACTCGTGCGANGGGGGGGGGGGAACGCTGTGTGATAAACAGATGGAACACGTTGATGTTGCGGCTGTCGGGGTGGTCGGTGGTGTGACGGTGTGATTGATAACGTGGGCGGTTAGATGCGATGGAAGATGTTCTGGATGTGGCTGGTGACCCTGGTTACCTGTATGCACGTGCGTACCTTGAACTTCTTTGGCACCGTACGTAGCCAACCGTGGCTAATCGGAGGTGCGGGAGAAGGACGACATCCGCTCGCCACGTGTGAGATTCGCTCCCGCCTGGACGAAGCGAGACCGGCTTGAGACTGGACCTTGCGCGTCTCGGTCGTTGTCGCCCCCACCCCCCCCAGGTGTGCCGGGCGGGGCCGTGGCACAACCTGAGCGCCCAGAACCTGCAGCCGATCTACACGGACACCAGACACTTCAACCCCGAGGGCGCTCCCGAGGGCGCTCCGGGTTGCCGCGGTGGCGCCCGCGGTGGCCCCGCGCTGGAGAGCCACGTGTACGTGCGCAGCGTGACGGACGTGGCGTTCGAGGGGGCGGCTGCCTGCTGGTGCAAGGGTTGCTTGCTCCTGACAAGGCCCGGCTCGCCGTGCGGTGAGACATGGGGGGGGGGGAGGCTCGGGGAGAGACGCCGGAAGGGGTGAGCTTCCTAATATGGGAATATGTCAAGCAGAACGTTCCGCAGAAGAGCCCCTGAAAGCGCACGATGCGCTTGACCGTTGATGTTCGACGCTCGCTAAAATCCGCCGCTGCGAGGATGACCGGAGCCGGTGCGCCGCTTTATTCTCCTTGACGACATCACCGTGACCGCCACTCCCCCCACTCCACCCCTGTGACCCCCCCCCCCGAACAGGCTGCTGAGCGTGATGGTGCATGCTCCGCCCACTCTGCTGCTCTCCTACGTGTACCGAGTTGGGGGAGCAGCAGCGGAGAGGCTGGGGGGGTGCGGCGGGGGACCCGGTGAGGCTGGGCCTCGAGCTCACCACCATGGACAGCACCAAGTGCACGTTCAGCAACGTGTCCGTGCTGCACGGTGACGCACGCACCACCACGGCGCTTGTGCCAGGCTAGGTGCACCACGAGGCTGCCACGTCAAGTGTCGAGGGCCTCGCTGGCGGGAGGCCCCAGGTTCCATGGTTTGACCAACTTGAATTGACTGACGCACAAATGATGTTTGCACATCGCACAAGGTACTCATTTGAGGCTGAGTCGACCTAGGGGAGGCCCATGACCAACATCGCTGGTGTTGGTCATGAGCAGGAATCGAACTCGGGTCCCCGGGTTCGTAGCGCAGCGCGCTGACCGCTACACTACCGCTCGCCACATGTACTGACGCGCACGCATATACACACGCCCATGTGTGCGATCACGTGGACCTGTGACTATCAAGTGCGTACGTGTACGTGTGTGCAGCCAAGGTTAATTTAAGTATACGTGACTTTACCGAAAGAACCAAGAAGATACGCACATGTGTATGTCAGTGTGGACTGCCACGGCCATTGCCCCAACAGTCAAGGCTCCAAGGGAGATCTTTGTCTGTATGTGTAAAACTGTAACATGCATGTGTGTGCGTGTGTGTGTGCGTGTGTGTGCGTCCATGTACATGCGTGTGCGTGCGTGTGTGCGTGCGTGTGTGCGTGTGTGCGTGTGTGTGTGCTGTGTGCGTGTGTGAGCGTGTGCGTGTGCGTGTGTGTGCGTGTGTGTGCGTGCGTGTACATGCGTGTGTGCGTGTGTGTGTGCGTGTGTGCGTGTGTGAGCGTGTGCGTGTGTGCGTGTGTGAGCGTGTGTGTGTGCGTGTGTGTGCGTGTGTGTGCGTGCGTGTACATGCGTGTGTGTGCGTGTGTGAGCGTGTGTGCGTGTGTGCGTGTGTGAGCGTGTGCGTGTGTGTGTGCGTGTGTGTGCGTGTGTGTGCGTGCGTGTGCGTGCGTGTACATGCGTGTGCGTGCGTGTGTGCGTGTGTGTGTGTGCGTGTGTGAGCGTGTGTGTGTGTGTGTGCAGCACCGGTCACCACGCACCGCCCGACCGCTCTGCCGGTTGGTGACGCGGTCTCGTGTCGGCTGAGGCAGCAGTGTGGGGGCTGCCCCCCAGAGCTGGACTCAAAGGTCTGACTCGCAACAAAGATACAAAGATCCCCGTGTAGCCTTGACAGACTGTTGGGGCAAGTGCTGTTAGCGAGCACCTATGAAGGCCGGAACAGCGCGGCCGCCTTTGTCTCCCCAGTGGCGATATTTACACACCGCACCAGGTACTCATTTGAGGCTGAGTCGACCTAGGGGAGACCCAGGACCAGTTCACATATTCGTGAGTGGGAATCGAACTCTGGTCACCAGGTGCGTAGCGCAGCGGGCTAACCGCTACGCTACTACTCGGTGTACACACTCACGGAGAAGAAGAAAACAATCCCCCTGAGTTATACTGTCGGGGCAAGTGCTGTTAGCGAGCACCTGTGAAGGACCCGGTGCATGAGTCGGTTGTGTGGCCAGCACCACGCATGGCTGCCTTTGTCTTCCCAGTGCTGACGAGGTACTCATTTAGGCTGAGTCGACCTAGGGGATGCCACGTATTCGTCACTTTTGGCTGTGGATGGGAATCGAACCTGGGTCGGCTGGTTTGTAGCGTACAGTGTGCTATCCACTGCACCACCGCTGCTCACACACAAGTATAGATTCACACACATATAAACTCACACGCATAAGCTCACATGGACAAACACTTGTGGACTCTCAGACTCGCACACGTGTAGAATCACACACGTGTAGACCCACGCAGTTGTAAACCCACTCTTTTCCCCATGCGTGTGCATGCGTGTGCAGGTGGGGAGCTGTCGTGTAGTGGTTCGCGCCCTGCGCTACGAACCCGGTTGGCCCGAGTTCAATTCCCGCTGACGGCCAACACCAGTCACGATAATCTGAACCAAACCTGGGCCTTCCCCGAGGTCGACTCAGCCTCAAATGATGCCATGTGTAAACATCGCCATTAGATAAACAAAGTCAGCTGGGCGTGGTGCAGGCCACCACCCACCTATCCCCTCGTGCGCCGTGCCCGGCCTTCATAGGTGCTGCTACTCGCTAACAGCAGTCGCTTAAGGCTATCGGTGAGCGGGGGCCGTTTGCGTTGTGTGTGCGCGCGTGCAGGTGCTACCTGCTGGAGCTGCGTGACTGCATGCTGCAGGATGTGTTCGTCACGGTGGAGAAGGCCCCCGGCGTGTCGGGCCCCGTGTCCTTCCAGTGCCACCTGGGCCTCCTGCAGGTGCCCGCGGACTTTCTCTCGTTCACCACGAGCCTTGTTCACCACGAGCCTTGTTCACGCCGGAAGCGTACGACTCGTTGCCCTCGCAGCGCGAGCGGCGACCGAGGGCGCCACGGTGGCGAGGAGATGTTAACTGCCTCGCCTGGTATGCAGGAGGTAGTGGGTTCGATCCCGACCCCGACTCCTGCTGTATATTTGGAGTTTTGAGTGTGCTCCCCGTGGTTGTGTGGATTTTTCTCCTGGTTTTTCCCTTGTACATTTAGAAACGTGCATTTAGAGTATTTGTCTGCTCTAAATTTCCACGTGAATAAGCCTTCGTTGAGCTATGTGGCCAGGTTGCTTCTGAAAAATACCGTTATAGCTCACTGCGGCTTACCTGGTCAAATAAAAGGTTTTAGTATATAGAGCGCACGAAATATTGACCCCATCTCGTGCCCGATTAGTCTGGCTAAGGTGCCAGCGGCGATGGATAACATATCGCGAGGCGCGGGCCACACCACACGGAGGATAATCTCTCTCGCCGTGGCTTTGGCTACGCGCAACGTGCCACCTACCCGGTTGAACGGCGGACCCGGGAGAATATTCACTTAAGCCCCGGGTTGGCTTCGCGTGACCGTGGGGAGACGTGTCGATCGGATTTCAACGACGGCGGAGGTGTGGGAAGTTTGACAGCCAGTGCTGCCTGTACTGCCCGTCGGCAGATGTTCGACGCGAGCGCGCTGGCGCGGGGCTGGGAGCCGTTTGGCGACGTGGGGCTGTGGGACGTGACCTGGACGAGCGGCGCTGCCCGGCCTCCCTCCTGCTCAGCGCCACGCTGCGCTGGGACTACCCGTCGCTCCGCCTCGCGCGCTTCCGCGTCTCCTGGAGAACCCTGCCGACGGTCACGGTGAAGCCGCCGCCGCCGCCGCCACCGCCACTCTCGACGAAGGAACGGCCGAGCCAGCACTGCTGGGCGAGGCGTTCACCAGCGTGTACCGTGTGCACGAGCTGCTGCTGCCGTCCCAGGTGGGCCCCGGAGAGGCTCTGCTCGAGTTCCTGGTGCAGCCGGTGTCTCTCGAGGGCTTCGTGGCGCCGTGGAACGAGTCCGGGCGCGTGCAGATCAGCTACTGCGCACCGGCGCGGGAGGTCGGCTGCTAGCGCCGCTGCGGCGGCGGCGGGGGCAACGGCGCCACCTGCCCCAGCGCCACTCGCAATTACCTACTATAATCACCCAGAAATGTCACTCCACATGAGGCCCACCCCCCTCTCATTAATATTCATGAGTGGGTATGATTTTTACACTAACGCAGAGGAAGGGCGAGCTGAATTAAATAATTTATTACGCAAAGTCGCTTCAAACGACGTTTCTTGACAAAAGTGACGGTAAAAAAATCTATGCAGCCGCACAGCTACATCCGTGCGTGACGTCACTGCAAAAGAGGCCCCCCCCCCCCACCTCATTAATATTCATGCCCTCGTGGAAAGTTACACTAACGCACAAGGTCGCGCACTCCACATGCTGCTCCCCTCCCTTTATTAATAACCATGAGCGGGTGATGTCACTCCACTTGAATCCCTACATTAACCGCGGGTGACGTCACTCCACATGGCAACCCCCCCCCTCCCCATTAATAATCATGAGCTGAACAATTTTTCTATTGAATATTTCAGATTTACTGCAATATACACCCGTCCTTGGGCGGGCAAAAAAGCTCGACAATAAACTGCTCTTGCAAGAACTCGGTGCCTCCGCTTCGATGCCTGTGTTTGGTTGCTGTCAGGGCAGCGAAACAAAGCTACTTTCTGGCAGAGGTCGCAAACGTGTTTTGATTCCTTAGCCGTACCCGGCCGCACCAGGGTCGCAAACGGGTACCCGTACCCGGCCGGGTACGGGTAGCCGGGTATCGGGTAGGGTACGGGCATCGGGTACGCGATTGCGACCTCTGCTTTCTGGGGACTCAACCGGGACACATTCACTATTTTATAAAATCTGTATCAGGCAAGGCACCACTGAGCAGGCGAAAAATCTAAACACGTTTCTAAATGTGGAGGGATAGACCAGGGAACCCGGAGAAAAATGCGCCGACAACGGGGAGAACACGCAAACTCCAAATATACAGCAGGCGTCAGGGTCGGGATTGAACCCACGACGTTCTGCATACCGGGCGAGGGAGTTCACATTTCGCCGCCATGATGCCCCACACGGTGATTTGGACATCCCTCCCTTCGTGCCGACACTTTTACATAACCATGCCCACCCATCCACCATCCCGCCCGCACACAGCAAGTTGCCTCCTGGCACTTTCGGAACTAGGACTCCACCCCACTACTCGGGAATCCCCACCATTATTCCCGCACGAGTAAGCATGCAGTTGGAATATTTAAACCGGGGTGAAATCCTGATGTTTACAATCGTGACGGAGACACGGGGTTGGAAGAGAACTTTCTTGTACCAACGGGACCGTCTCGCTCCAAACCCGGGAGAAGTTTGGTAGCTTCGGGCTAAGGTACCGGCGGTGTACTCCGCTGGCCTTGCGTTCAAACCCCGAGGCTTTCCCCTTGACAAAGATACCAAGCATCTTCTTGGTTCTTTCGGTAAAGTCACGTAGAAGGGAAATAATAAAATAAAACATAATAAAAACATAATAAAATAATTCTCACGACGTTTCGGCCACAACGCAAGCAGCCGTCCTCAGGTGAAGAACAGGTCTATCGGAAAGACAGCGTCATTCAGAAGAACAGGTCTGTCGGAAAGACAGTCATTCAGACGCTGTCTATCCGACAGACCTGTTCTTCACCCGAGGACGGCTGCTTGCATTGTGGCCGAAACGTCGTGAGAATTGTATTTTATTATGTTTTATTTTATTATTTCCCTTCTACGTGACTTTACCGAAAGAACCAAGAAGATGAATCCCTGCAGTCACGAAAGCTTTAAATCGAAAAGATACCAAGTTCGCACGACCATCAGTTTGCAAAGTGGCGAGTGTGCTCGGCCCGGGACCCCACGGTGGCCTCGCCAGGCCGAGGGTCGCGTGGATTTTTCTCCAGGTTTTTCCCTCCACATTTAAAATCGATGTCACGCGTTTAGAGTAATTGGCTACTGCTATAAATTGCCACGTGATAAGCCACTTCGTTGAGAGCCATCACTTGTGACAGCCAGGTCGTTTCTGAACAAAAAGCTATACAGCGAAGCGGGCCTTACTTGGTAAAATAAAATAGTTTATAGTTAAATAGTGCAAAACATTTCACCGGCACAAGCTCCAATCAGTGCATGCTTTATTAACGAACACGTACGTCATACGAGCTGCCACTGTGGCGTGGCGGTTTAGGGGGGGGTCACCTGACTTCAGAGGTCACCGGTTCAGAGGTCGGTTCGGTTTCGATCCCCCAAGCTCGGCAGTTGAAACGACGGCGCAAGTTTTGTGAATATCCCCGCCCCCCCCCCACACCACCACCACCGTCAGAGCCCGGCAGTACGAATGGGCACACCCATAGTTAGTCGATCGGCAGCGGGGGCATGATACGCGAGTACTCCTACTTACTTATTCCAAGACGTCTGAGCCAGCGCAGAGCTCCCTCTGGTGGGAGGGGGCCCTCCCGCTACAGCAGTGGTGCAACCGAGAAATTACAGAGTTGCACCTCTGCCTTTTTTACACGAGTGTGCGTCATCCCCTACCTCGACCCCCGTCACCACTGGTGGCCCTGCTCCCTTCCCCCGTCGCGCGCGTTTGGAAAGTGGTGGTGACCAGCTCTCTCAGAGCTCTCCCGAGTCGGCCTCTCCCAGCCAATCAGAGGCGACCTCCCGGAGGTCAGGGGGTCACGAGGAGTGGCGGCGCGGTACGCTTCCTGTGGCGGCAAGGTCGCCACGGCCGGCTTGACCGCGGGCTGACTGCCGGCTGACCGCTGGGCTGACTGCCGGCTTGACCGCCGGGCTGACTGCCGGCTTGACCGCCGGGCCGATCGCGGGCTGACCCGGTCCATTCAGGCAGCCTGGCGAGAGACAAAACCAGTCCCGAGTGTCACGCTGCTCCACCGTCTCTCTTTCCGAGTACTGAAAAACCTCGCCGATTAAATAAACGCCGTCATTCTAATCTATCAACTTTATTTGGTGCCACTTATTTCTGGCCGCTTGGCGTTTTGGGCTTTTGAGCTTGTGCTCTGCGGCCCTGATTGTAGACGTCTTCCCCGGATGTTGAGCGCCATAATGGCGAGATGTTAATTACCTCGCCTGGTATGCAGGAGGGTATGGGTTCAATCCCGACCCTGACGGCTGCATATTTGGAGTTTGCGTGTTTTCCCTGTGGTCGCGTGGATTTTTCTCTGGGTCCTCCGGTTTTTGGCTGCTATAAAATTCCACATAAGCCACTTCATCGGGCTATCATTGTGAAAGCCAGGTCGCTTCTGAAAAATAGCTATATAGCTCAGTGGGCCTTACCTGGTAAAATAAAAATTACCCGTAAAAACAAAGTTTTTCATTATAAATCCTTTATATGCGTGGCATCGTTTTTATTTTATTATTCATTTCTGTTTTTCTTGAGTAAGAGTTTCATTTTTATCACATTGGTATTTTAAATTAAATATTTAACAAAAATTTTTACTAAAAAGTGCAAAATTTTGGAAAAAAATTTCACGAAATAAATTGTCACGCACAACGAGTCTGTGTGCAAAATGTCAGCTCGATTGGATCACGGGAAGTGGGTTAAAAAACGACCGAAACATTTGCACGGTCGTAAGCGCGCAAGCAAGTGAACTTAATATAAAGGATTTAAAAATAAAAATGGTTTGGGATCCAGAAAGGTTTACTTTCGGCAGCTTTGAGACACCGGGGAATCCTAAGCACCCTTTCCAAACAGCTGCTCATGCTCCCAATCACACTGTGGCCTGGCAGGAACGGCAGCGTCTTCTCGCCCGATGTTCAAATTAACGACGGTGAAAGTTACAGCTTGGTGGAGGTGGGGAAGGCCTTCATCCAGCAGCGGATTAATCACGGCTGACGAAGTGACACCCCCAAGACTCACCGGAGGGGCATGCGGAGATCTCCACGAAGTGGTACGGCAGGCGGCCACGGCGCAGCTTGGCCACGACGTTCTGCACGTTGCGCAGGCCGCACGCGCCGGCAAAGCGCAGCAACACCTCGCCGTCCGTTCCACGCGCGCCTCCCACATGTCCTTGTTGCTGCGCAACACGGCACGGCACGGGGGGCTCGACTAGCGTAGTGGCGCTAGCAGTACTCTAACAACCATGATGGAGTTTTTTTTGGGGGGGTTGGCTCCAAAGAAAGCTGTCTCTGGTGTGGACCAATCAGTTTCAAAGACAATGCATAAATTACCAGAGTATTGTTTTTTGTTTGCATTTGACTGCAAGTATTGTGGTTAATGTAAACATGATTCCTTGCAAAAGGTGTCAGTTTTGTTGCCAGAAAAAAAGGGGAAAAACCCTATTATAACTGGTAAGGGTTTTTCACGTAAACAAAACGTGCCAATTCGTTACTAGTTCAGCACACCGGTGTGTTGGAGAGTAAACCCACAATATCCCACAATATTTACAATTCGAGTATCCTGACGTTTCGCCGGTAATTACAACCGACATAAACGTGGAGGGAAAAACCGGGGGCCTGGAGAAAAATCCACGTGACCACGGGAAGAGACATGCAAACTCTAAATATACAGAAGGTGTAAGGGGGGGTCTTCTGTATATTTAGAGAAATATAACTTATTTCTTTAAAACTTATTTTTGTGTTTAATTGTCCTTCCCCCACACCTCCGATTCGCACGGTTGGCTACATACGGTGCGAAAGAAGTTCAACAGACACACAAACATACTCCTGCATACCAGGCGAGGTAATCTCAGCACCCCGTGCATAGCTACCACCGCCCAGCTCCACACGTACCCAACATTCACACCACACAACCTTGCGACGTCGCTGTCGCACAAACACTTGCCCTCGCACCACCCTCGGCACCACCCTCAGCACCGCCCTCGGCACCGCCCACGGCACACCCACGGCACCACCCACGGCACCACCCATGCCACCACCCACGGCACCACCCATCTCACCACCCTCGGCACCACCCTCGGCACAACCCTCGGCACCATCCTCGCACCGCCCACGACGTCCACGGCACCCATGGCACCACTCACGGCACTCGCGGCACCCACAGCACGACCCACGGCACCGCTCGCGCTCACTCACCGCAGCGTGCTGTAGGTCACCTCTCTCACGTCGACCCCGAAGAGCTCGTGCGCTGCGTGCCTCAGCACGGCCTCCAGGTAGCAGCCCACGGCGCCATCAGGGCCTCCTGGCCGCCCAGGCCCCACAGCCGCTCCTGCGCAGGTCCCTCTGCACCCTCCTCCCGAACCTTAAAGACAAAGATTCCCCCCCCCCATTATAGCCTTGGCAGACTATAGGGGCAAGTGCTGTTAGCGAGTAGCACTTATGAAGGCGGGCACGGCACACGAGGTGGCCAACACCACGCCAACCGCCTTTGTCTCCCCAGTGGCGATGTTTACACACCGCGCCATGCACTCATTGCGCGGTGTCTAGGAATGGTTCAGATAATCGTCACTGGTGTTGGTCGTGAGCGGGAATCGAACTCGGGGCGCCAGGTTCGTAGCGCAGCGTAGCGCTAACCACTACACCACCATTCCCCAAACCTTAACACACACAAGACAATGCACACAGGCACTCAGTCGGCCCCAACCAGCAACAACAGCACCGATGAAGATCACACACAGCAGCAGCAATCATTGGCCCCTACTGCAAAATTTGGCAGGACCCTCCTGAAAAAGAGTCATGGGACTCGGCGAGGCTTTCCTGGGTAAACAAGCAGGATAATGAATAATAAAAATAACGAGAGAGTGATTTCATGAGGGGTGGGGGCGTGGTCAGTAAATGGTTCAGTGGTGGGTGAGTAATTGAGTGACAATATTAATGAGGAAGTGATTGTGGTGTGGGTGTGTGCGTGGTTGAGTGAGTGTGTTTGTGAATGAGTCAATAGGTAAAGGTTGAGCGAGTGGGGGAGCGAGTGGCTGGGTGAGCGAGTGGCTGGGTGAGTGAGTTGGCGAGCGAGTGGGTGAGCGAGTGGGTGAGCGAGTAGCTGGGCGAGCAATTGGGGAGCGAGTAGCTGGGTGAGCGAGTTGGGGAGCGAGCGGCTGGGTGAGCGAGCGGCTGGGTGATCGAGAGGGTGAGCGAGTGGGTGAGAGCTGGCTGTCCTCACAGAGTATCCAGGACACCTGGCTCTACCTCTGCCAGTGACTTCCTTCTGCATCCAGCATGGAAACCAGCTCACCTGAGTTAAAGACACACACAGATACATTCACAGATAAAAATTAACCCATAAAACAAAGTTTTTCACTATAAATCCTTTATATGCGTGGCATCGGGGCGGCTAGAGTCCTCTCGTCCTCTGGCTTGAGATGGCTGCCACCTATGGGTCAGATGATTGTCTGGCAGCATTAAACAATTGGTAATTAAATATTTAAATTTTTTCCCCTAAATAGTGTAAAATTTTGGACATTTTTTTCTCACGAAAATGCATTGTCACGCACAACGAGTCTGTGTGCAAAATGTCAGCTCGATTGGATCACGGAAGTGGGTTAAAAAACGACCAAAAATTGCACGGTCCTAAGCGCGCAAGCGAACTTAACATAAAGGATTTAAAAACACTAAACTCTCTCACGTAGCCTCAACAGACTGTTCGGGCAAGTGGTTTTAGTGAGCACCTATTAAGGCGGCACAGCGCATGGGGAGTGTTACCGGTGGTGAGGACGCAGTCCACGTGTGGTGTCTCCCAGTCGCGTGCCGGAACTCTGGCCGAGTGGCCTCCAGCTTCCTGTCGTAGCACGGCATCACCGTGACGTGGAACAGCTCCTCGGGTCCGACTCCCTGCACCGCAAAGACAAAGATCCCCGTATAGCCTTAACAGACTGTTGGGGCAAGTGCTGTAAAGCAGGCACCTATAAAGGCTGGCACGGAACACGAGGGGGTGGGTGGCCAGCACCACGTCCTTGTCTCCCCAGTGGCGATGTTTACACACCACACCAGGTAGTCATTTGAGGCTGAGTCGACCTATGGGGAGGCCCAGGAATGGTTCACAGTCATCACTGGTGTTGGTTGTGAGGAATCGAACTCGGGTCGCCGGGTTCTTTGCGCAGTGTGCTGTTACACTACCCCACACACACTATATAGTGAGGGGTGGGTGGGTAAATGGGCAAAGAGTGAATGTGTGTGTATGAGACATTGAATGAATTGGGTTGAGCAAGTCAGTGATTGAGGGGTGAGTGAGCAAGTGGTAGAATGGTTAATTGAATGGTTACGTGGTTGAGAAATTGGTTTAGATGGAGCTAAGAGGCAAATACGTAATTAAGTGAGTGATATAGTGAGTGAACAGGTGAGTGGCTGAGATGGTGGTTAATTGACACAATGAGTGTATTGGTGGTTGGTTAAGTGAGTGTTATAGTTAAGAGAGAGTATGAGTGATTTAGTGGTTGAGTGATTTTCCAAATATATTTTTAAAGAGTGAGTGGCTCCATGAGTGATACAGTGGCTGAGTGATATAGTAAGTGGGGTGAGTGTGTGAGCAAGGTGAGTGTGTGTGTGAGCGTGTGAGTGGGTGAGTATAATTGCGAGTGAGTGGGTGAGTGAATGATCATGTAAGCGAGCGTGCGAGTTTGTGCGCGAGCGGTGAGTATGTAAGCGAGTGAGCCGGTGAGTGGATGGGTATGTAAGCAAGCGTTTGAGTGGGTGAGCGAGCGGCGAGCGAGCGAGCGGCGAGCGAGCGGGTGAGCGGCTGAGTGTCGCGCGACGCCCTCACCTGCCGCTGAGCAAACCTCTCCTTCAGCAGGGCCCCATCACCTGCTGCGCCGAGCGAACGCGGCTCAGGTAGGGAGTCACCGCCTCCCCGTGCAGTCGCTCCACAAAGCGCACCCAGCCTGCGCCGCGCACAGGTGGTGCCGCTGTGGTCACGGGAGTGGTGGCACGGCGTGGTGATGCGTGGTAGTGATGCTGCAGTGTGGTGGTAATGTGATGGTGTTTTGCGGTGATGGTGTAGTGTGGTGATGGTGTGGTGTAGTGTGGTGATGGTGTGGTGTCTCTACCGGGGCAGGAGGATGTGAGAAGGGGAAGTCGTGCCGGCTCATGACGGAATCGCTGCACAAACTCGCGCTGGCATTCGGCGAGCGCCACGTCGCGTGCCACCGACACGTCCAGTACACGGTGCACACCTAGCACGAGGGGGGGCGACGCACGGGGAGAGGGGCATGGGAGAGAGGGGGCACGACGGGAGACATGGGACACGGGGAGACATGGAGACAGGGGAGAGGGGGATACGGGGATAAATAGAGAAGGGAAGTTGGGTACATGAGTGAGAATTCACCCAGGCAGAGCAGGAATCCCATGATGGTGTGAGTGAGGGAGTGTGAGTGAGGGAGTGTGAGTGAGGGAGTGTGAGTGAGGGAGTGTGAGTGAGGGGGTGAGTGTGAGTGAGGGGGTGTGAGCGAGGGAGTGCGATCGAGTGCTCACCCAGGCCGTGCAGGAAGCCCGTGAGTCTGCGTGCCGTCTCCGCCGTGTCCATGCCGTACCGTGCCGCCAGCCACGCCAGCGACTCGGGTGACACCGACGCCACCACCTCCCGCACCCGGCGCCCGCCCTGTGACAACCGCCAACACGGCCTTCAGCGGTCGCGAGACACGGGCGGCGGTGTAGGTGGTGGTTGTGTTGCGTGGTTGTGTTGCGTGGGCGTGTGGGTCAGCGTAGTGGCGAGCGGTGGCGCAGTGGTTAAATTTCGATTTAAAGCTTTCGTGACTGCAGGGATTCATCTTCTTGGTTATTTTATTATTTCCCTTCTACGTGACTTTACCCAAAGAACCAAGAAGATGAATGTTTACAGTTGTGAATGTAGTCGTGGTTTCCCCAGAGCCTCATCACCTCTGGCGGGCGCAGCACGTCCATCAGCTGCTTGGGATTCTGCTGAGCCATGAGCACGCGCTCACCCGCTGACAGGCACCCTCCGCACGCCAGGCAGTCGCTGACCAGCAGAGCCTGCGTCCGCTCCTCACCACCACACTCACCCCGGCCCGGTCCCTTCTCCTCTGCGCCCTGCTCCCCCGCCTGCTCCCCGCCTGCTCCCCCGCGCTCCCCGCCTGCTCCCCCGCTGCTCCGGGGTCACCCCTTTCCTCTTGGAGCATTCCTGCACACAGCGGAGATGGTGAGCGAAGTCTAATAATATCGGTATAAATGTATGCGGTGATGCTGCTGCATTGGCAGTGGCGTCACAAATACAATTCAACATATTCGTCAAGAGGACTGTCACCTTAAAAATAAAGAGTATATTACTGGCAACGTTTCAGGCAATGGCCCTTCTTCACAGCACGTAGAGAAAGCAGAGAAGTGGAGTTCCAATAGACGGTAAATGACTATACAGTATTTGATAATTGGTTTTTACCCTTTTATCTGGCAACAAAACTGACACCTTTTTTTACAAGGAGTCATGTTTGCATAAACACAGCAGGCGTCGTCAACGTCGAGATCGAACCCACGATTTCCTGTATACCAAGCAAGGTAGTTAACATCTCACCACGGAGAGACACGCAAACTCCAAATACACAGCAGGCGTCGTCAACGTCGAGATTGAACCCACGACCTCCTGTATACCAGGCGAGGTAGTTAACATCTCACCACGGAGAGAGACACGCAAACTCCAATATACAGCAGGCGTTGTCAGGGTGGAGATCGAACCCACGACGACTTTCTGTATACCTGGCTAGGTAGTTAACATCTCATAGCCACCGTGATGATAAGAGAGAGACACGCAGACTCCAAATATAGAGCAGGCGTCAGGGTCGGGATTGAACCCACGACGTCCGTATACCAGGCGAGGTAGTTAACATCTCCTGGCCACCGTGATGATGATAATGAGAGAGACACGCAAACTCCTAATATACAGCAGCAGGCGTCAGGGTCTGGATCAAACCCACGACCTCCTGTGTACCTGGCGAGGTAGTTAACATCTCACAACGGCAGTGCCCCTGACAGCATCGCTCACTAACAATACTCGCAGCATTACTCCCATCACCATTCACATCATCACGACACTGCTCACAACATAAAGTCTTACACAATCACTCCCGTCACCTACTCCACCATCACTCGCATCACTTACACCACCACAACTCACATCATCTCCGCATCACCCATACCATCATTTCCATATCATCGTCATGTACACCATCACACCACAACCATTACACCACAACCATCACACCACAACCATCACACCACAACCATTACACCACAACCATCACTCCACAACCATCATACCACAACCATCACTGATCAACTATCACCCCCCCTCCACACACACGAACAACACTCAAACTATCACACCCACACATCACAATCATCCTCCACACCATCACCCCCCACATCACCATCACTCGCACCATCACCCCCCACATCAACATCANCCCCCCACACCATCACCCCCACATCAACATCACTCGCACCATCANCCCCACAAACATCATCCCCCCACAACCATCACCCCACATCAACATCACCCCCAACCATCACCCCCACATCACCCCCCCCCACACCATCACCCCCCCCCACACCATCACCCCCCACACAACATCACCCCCCACACCATCACCCCACATCAACATCACCCCCACACCATCACCCCCCATCAACATCACCCCCCACACCATCACCCCCCACATCACCCCCCCCACACCACACCCCAATCACATCACCCCCACACCATCACCCCCCACATCAACATCACCCCCCACACCATCCCCCCCCACCCACACCCCCCACATCAACATCACCCCCCCCCACACCATCACCCCCCACATCAACATCACCCCCCACACCATCACCCCCACATCAACATCACCCCCACACCATCACCCCCCACATCAACATCANCCCCCACACCATCANCCCCCACATCAACATCAAACCCCCCCCACACCATCACCCCCCCCACATCACACANCCCCCCCACACCATCACCCCCCCCACCATCACCATCACCCACACCATCANCCCCCACATCAACATCANCCCCCCACACCATCACCCCCCACATCAACATCACCCACACCATCACCCCCACATNAACATCACCCCCCCACACCATCANCCCCCACATCAACATACCCCCCCCACCCATCACCCCCCACATATCCCCCCACCCACCCCCCCATCACATCACCCCCCACCCATCCCCCACATCAACATCACCCCCCCACCATCACCCATCACCCCCCCACATCACATACCCCCCCCACCCATCACCCCCCACATCAACATACCCCCCACACCATACCCCCCTCCACATACCCGCACCATCACCCCCCCCACCCCAACANCGCATCCCCTCANCGTTTGTCTTCACACGTATGCCTCGCCTGTCGATCCCGGGAATCCTCCTCACGTATCCCCTCACGTATCCTCACGTATCCTCCTCACGTATCCCCCTCACGTATCCCCCCTCACGTACCCCCCTCACGTATNCCTCACGTATCCCCTCACGTATCCCCCCCTCACGTATCCCCTCACGTACCCCCCTCACGTATCCTCACGTATCCTCACGTACCCCCCTCACGTACCCCCCTCACGTATCCCCCCTCACGTACCCCTCGCGTATCCCCCTCACGTACTCCTCACGTATCCCTCACGTACCCCCTTCACGTATCCCTCACGTACCCCCCTCACGTACCCCTCACGTATCCCTCACGTACCCCCCTCACGTATCCCTCACGTACCCCCCTCACGTATCCCTCACGTATCCCTCACGTATCCCTCACGTATCCCCTTCACGTATCCCCCTCACGTATCCCCCTCTCTCTTCCCTTCACCCAGGTCACGCCGACCCAGTCTCTGCTCGAAGCCGCGACTAATATTGAGCAATCCCCCCCCCCCACTTGAACAACAAAATAAAAAAAACCCGAGTTAAGCTAAAATACGATAATCATGAGGTAAATACGAGGTAATTATGAGGTAAAGTGTTAATTAATTGTGTTAATTAATTACGCTGAACTATGAGTGAACAATCATGTTGAGGAGTTTAGCGCGGATCGCTTCGTACTGCCCAGGGCCGCCTCCAGCCACAAGACCGTCGACGCAAATTGCCTCGCCTGCAAAACACAAACAGTAATCGATTCTTCGATTGTCCTGTACAAAATTGGGAATCGTAAATATGCATCTGTGGCTATGGCCGTCTCTGGAATCGATTCCGGGGGCGTAGTTAAGTCGATTACTTTGACTGCTACTGTGAAAGCGCCCTCAAGGCAAATTCCTCCCCCATTATGGCAGCAACTTACTCACCCAAGATGGCGGCAAATTACTCACCCAAGATGGCAGCAACTACTCACCCAAGATGGCGGCAACTACTCACCCAATATGGCGGCAATTACTCACCCAAAATGGCGGAAACTACTCACCCAACATGGTGCAAACACTCACCCAACATGGCTGCAAATACTCGTCCAAAATAGCAGAAACTACTCACCCAACATGGCGACCACAGAGTCCGTGCGGCTGAGTGACGTCAAGAGTCACGTGCTGCACGGCTTGTGAACAACAACAAAAGTGACGCCCCCCTCGAGCCAGTGGTGGAAATTCCACGTTCCTCTGAACGGGGACGAGGGTGGAGCATAGAGGGTGGAGCAGTGGTCGGTGGAACCCGCACGCCTCCCGCGTCCACACAGGGAGAGAGAGACCAATATAATCCATAATACAGG
Source organism: Lethenteron camtschaticum (assembly GCA_018977245.1). Lineage (NCBI taxonomy): Eukaryota > Metazoa > Chordata > Hyperoartia > Petromyzontiformes > Petromyzontidae > Lethenteron > Lethenteron camtschaticum. The sequence goes on from MU249627.1 coordinate 6,296,010, forward strand.
TTTTTTGGGGGGATTTGATCGCGTAAATAGAAATGTGAAGTTTATTCGATTCATCTTCTTGGTTCTTTCGGTAAAGTCACGTAGAAGGGAAATAATAAAATAATAAAAATATAAAATTAAATTCTCACGACGTTTCGACTGCAACACCAGCAACCGTCATCAGGTGTGAAATCCACAGCAAGAAAATGTTCTTGCTGTAGATTTAAATGTTTAATATTTTTATTATTGTATTACTTCCCTTCTACGTGACTTTAACGAAAGAACCAAGAAAATGAATCCCTGCAGTCACGAAAGATTTAAATCAAAATTTAATACGGTTTGTTTATGTAAGTTTGATTACGTGACAACCTTAGTAATTGGCTGTGTCAGGTGGTGGCGGTTTAACGACACATTTATATTTACACGATCTAACCCCCCAAAAAACACTGTATTATGCCTTTCTGGAGCTTCGTACATTCATATTGTATTTTATACTTAATCATACTTTATATTTAGCCTTCCGTTTGAAGTCATTATATCATCATCATCACCACGATACATGGGCACATGGCCCCGTGAGGTGTCCACTGCACATTACATCATTTGGCGTTTCCAATTTTCTCTCTCTACGAATTGTAACACGCTCAAGTAGTGCACCACATCTTTCTGACACCCAACGTCTTCCGTTTTTCCTCTGCTTAAAGCAATACATCCAAAGATCGTGATATCGAACGTACGCATATCGAGGTGTTTACTTCAAAGCCTCTCTCACGAGTCTCAAGATTTTTCCTGCCAAAGTTGTTCGCAGAAGGGAGGGCGATTTTGCTTTTGCTGCTGCTGCTTTGGCTTGCGTGTGATCCCGAATGAGTAATCGTCCGGTCATTTTTCAGCCACTGGGATATTTCTTTGACCAATTCCAGCTTGCACTGTGTTTGTGTTTAACTGCGGGAGGAGGGATGCCGGAGAATCCAGAGGAAACAGATGCAGAACTTGGGGAGATAATTTACAAACTCCACTCACTCTGCAGAACAGCAGGGAATCATACAAACTCCACTCACTCTCACTCTGCAGAACAGCAGGAGATCATACAAACTCCACTCACTCTCACTCTGCAGAACAGCAGGAGATCATACAAACTCCACTCACTCTCACTCTGCATAACAGCAGGAGGTCATACAAACTTCACTCACTCTGCAGAACAGCAGGAGATCATACAAACTCCACTCACTCTCTGCAGAACAGGGAGAGATCATACAAACTCGCACTCACTCTCACTCTGCAGAACGGAGGGGGAGATCATAAAACTCCACACTCACTCTCTGCAGAACAGGAGATCATACAAACTCCACTCACTCACTCTACTCTGCAGAACAGGGGAGATCATACAAACTCCACTCACTCTGCAGAACAGCAGGAAATCATACAAACTTCACTCACTCACTCTCACTCTGCAGAACAGCAGGAGATCATACAAACTCCACTCACTCACTCTCACTCTGTAGAACAGGGGGAGATCATACAAACTCCACTCACTCTCACTCCGCAGAACATCAGGAGATCATACAAACTCCACTCACTCTCACTCTGTAGAACAGCAGGAAATCATACAAACGTCACTCACTCTCACTCTGCAGAACATCAGGAGATCATACAAACTCCACTCACTCTCACTCTGCAGAACAGCAGGAGATCATACAAACTNCACTCACTCACTCTGCAGAACAGCAGGAGATCATACAAACGTCACTCACTCTCACTCTGCAGAACAGCAGGAAATCATACAAACGTCACTCACTCTCACTCTGCAGAACAGCAGGAAATCATACAAACTCCACTCACTCACTCTCACTCTGCAGAACAGGAGGAGAGAATATAAAACTCCACTCACTCTGCAGAACAGCAGGAAATCATACAAACTCCACTCACTCTCACTCTGCAGAACAGCAGGAAATCATACAAACTCCACTCACTCTCACTCTGCAGAACAGCAGAAAATCATACAAACTCCACTCTGCAGAACAGCAGGAAATCATACAAACTTCACTCACTCTGCAGAACAGGAGGAGATCATAAAACTCCACTCACTCTCACTCTGCAGAACAGGAGGACACAATGTGTCGGGGAATCGAACCCAGGGCCTTTCTCGAGCATTACCACCGCAACAACCTCCACCCTGCCAACCAACCACTGACCTCGTAGGGTCAACAATCACAGGGGAGACAACTGCTGACCTCCCACAGGAGCGAGAGAGAGAGACACAGATTGTGATAGAGAGGAGTCAGGGGTGAGGGTGTGGCCATTGCACATTTTATTGGGGAAGGGGGTTCAAGGATGGAGATCGACCTCCGGCGACCCCTGCACAAACACGGAACATCCATTCTAGATTTGAAGCTTTCGTGACTGCAAGGATTCATACTCTTAGTTTTTTCGGTAAAGTCACGTAGGTAAAAAATGAAATTATCAATACAGCAAATCTGGCTGTGACGGTCCCACCTGATGACGGAGACTTGTGTTGCCTCCGAAACGTCGTGATTTGTATTATTTTATTAATTTTAATTTCATTTTTTACCTACGTGCCAACCACCGTCGCCACGTGACAATTCGAAGAGACAGCGTCACCCTCTCCGCCGAGCTCACCGATGCAACGACGACCACCACGACGACCACGGCGACATGAACCGCACGGATGAGTCGCTCTCGTAGGGAGGGACAGGGACGACTCGGAGGCACGAGGAAGAGGAGGAGGAATCACAGACGCGCGGTGAGGAGCCGGTGCGATGAGTCTCTATGGGTCTCTTTGTATCTCTATGGTCCCCTCTTTCTATCTCTATGGGTCTCTTTGTATCTCTATGAGTTTCTATGGGTCTCTTTGTATCTCAACCAAGACCTCAAGTATTTCACCTCGCCCAGGAATCAAAGTCAAGATCCCCATCCCCTCTGGGATCACGCTGCTGCTGCTGTCACCATCCTAGAATCTCACCATTCAGATCCGCAGATGAACCTGNTGCTGCTATGTCACCCGAATCTCACCCCAGACCAGAACTGCTGCGCTGTGCGCTGAGTCAGCCCCGTCACTCACCACTCACCACCCAGCCCAGGAACGCTCGCGTCACCTCCCAATCTCACCAGCCCAGAGAACGCTGCTGCTGCTGTCACCATCCTAGAATCTCACGACCAGACGCTGCTGCTGCTGTCACCATCTAGAATCTCACAGACCCAGCAGAACGCTGCTGCTGCTGTCACCATCCTAGAATCTCACCAGACCGGAGAATGCTGCTGCTGCTGCTGTCACCATCCTAGAATCTCANCCAGACCAGCAGAACGCTGCTGCTGTCACCATCTAGAATCTCACACAGACCCAGCAGAACGCTGCTACTGCTGTCACCATCCTAGAATCTCACCATCAGAAGCAGAACACCATCCTAGAATCTGCCGCTGCTGCTGCTGTCACCATCCTAGAATCGCACACAGACCCAGCAGAACGCTGCTGCTGCTGCTGTCACCATCTAGAATCTCACAGACCCAGCAGAACGCTGCTGCTGCTGTCACCATCCTAGAATCTCACCAAGACCCAGCAGAACGCTGCTGTCACCATCCTAGAATCTCACACAGANCCAGCAGAACGCTGCTGCTGCTGCTGTCACCATCCTAGAATCTCACACAGACCGGATGAACGGGGCTGCTGAGTGTAGCAACGTGGACGTCCAGATGAATCACACCTCCTCATTCGAGACCCAAACCTCGCACCTCCTGCCTGTGGCATTCCTCGTCGACACTGGTGGTGGAGCCATGAACCGCATCAGAACATCAACACGCCGAGGCGCACATCTCCTTCGTAAATAGGAAATTAAAGACACGGGCAACACAAGTGCGATTGAGGCCATGCAACCAACACGTGCACCACAGAGCAAACCCACAGCGACGCAGAGACACTTTGAGACAAAGAGAAACCCATAGAGACACAGAGGTACAAGAGATACAGGATACGGTGGGGTGACTGTGGCCATGCAACTCAAACTCGGGAGCATATCGTAAAACCACAGTCTGCGCTCCTTCTACGGAGGAGGTTGAGGAACAGCGACACGACACGAACTCTCTCCTGCTGAAGCCCTCTCGTCATGACGGGCAGCAGCAGGCCACTGCTGCCGCCTTACGCAAGCATAGCATAGAATCGGAGCCACTCCTCTCCGCCGAAATCCTAACAGATGCAAGTCTAAACAGCCGAACAGATGTAAGTCCGGACAGATGGAAGTCCCAACAGATGCAAGTCCCAACAGATGCTGGAAGTCCCAACAGATGCAAATAGAAGTCTGAGCAGGAAGGTCAACATCTCCCTCATCCCAAATCTGATTGGCAGCAGCATTTTGCCAAATCAGTCAGGGTATTGATGACCACTGTGCGCCAGGCTTCGGACCAGTTCAGATATTCGTCACTGATGTTGGTTATTGACTTGGATCACCGGGTTCGTAGCGCAGTGCGATAACCGCTGCACTACCGCTCGCTCTACACACGAAGATAAAGACAAAGATCCCCCGTGTAGCCTTAACAGATGTTGGGGCAAGAGCTGTTAGCGAGCACCTATGAAGCCGGAATGGCGCACAAGGGGTGGGTGGCCAGCACCACGCCCGGCCGCCTTTGTCTCCCTAGTGGCGATGTACACACCGCACCAGGTACTCATTTGAGGCTGAGTCGACCTTGGGGAGGCCCAGGATCGGTTCAGATAATCGTCACTGGTGTTGGCCGTGATCGGGAATCGAACTCGGGTCTCCGGGTTCGTAGCGCAGCATGGCGCTAACCGCTACACCACCGCTCCCACACACAGACACACCCACACTCGCTCACACTCGCTCACACTCACTCACCCACACACGCTCACACTCACTCACACTCGCTCCCTCACACCCACACACGCTCACACTCACACTCACTAACCCACACTCGCTCACACTCACTCACCCACGCTCACACTCACTCACACTCGCTCGTCCACACACGCCCATGCTCACTCACATTCGCCCACGCTCACTCACACACGCTCACACTCACTCACCCACACACGCTCACACTTACACTCACTCACCCACACTCACCCACACTCATCCACACACTCACCCACACACGCCCACACTCACCCACACACACATGCGCCCGCACACGCGCCTTCCCGCTCCCGACGCGAGCGCTGTCCCCACGGGAGGTCACTGCACGCAGCAGGAGGCCAAGCCGCAGCAGTCCTTGAGGAGGGTGAGACCTGTCTTGGCGAACGTCGGTTTCCCTGCGGGACCCCTCGCTCTCCCGGCGGCCCCCGCCCGCACCGCGTCTGCGGAGACACACGGGACAGACGTCGCGGGTCGCTGTCGATAACTACACTGGTCAACACACTTTTTCTGGCACGAGGTATTCCAACGGTATTAAGGTTATTTTATATGTTTATTTTTATTATTTTATTACTTCCCTTCTACGTGACTTTACCGAAAGAACCAAGAAGATGAATCCCTGCAGTCACGAAAGCTTTAAATCGAAAATTAAGAATTTTGGGTGCTGATTCAAATCTGGCATCAGTTTTTGTCTATCGCATCAGGTTTTGATATATACTGCATTCAATAAAAACTACGGAAGAAAAATATTAATAAATGTGATTCTACATAAAATGATATTATAAACACTGCCTAAAAATACATCACCGTATTTTAACACTAAAGCAGTCACTGACTGCACAACTGCAATCATAAGTGACAGAGTTAATTTCGGGTAAATCAATGAAAATGGGGTATGCCGATAGCATAAAAATGAGATGTGATAGAGCAAATCTGAGATCAGATTTGGAATCAGCACCCTGAAATTAGTCTAGAACAGCTGCAAAAGTCCAGGCCAGAATTTTTTTTTGTTGACCAGTGTAATTTTTTTATTTTACGCACCAGGTATGGGCCATTGAGCGACCTGGCCATCGTCACAAACGACGGCTCCACTAAGCGGCAGCGGCAGATCGTCACCGTGCGGACATCCGTAGCGGCCGAGAAATGCGCACGATGTCGATTGACAATTTGGGAGGGATAACGCGCGTGCTCACGAGGTTCAAAGTTCAAAGTTCATGTATTAGGTATAGCCCTGTGAGCCATTCGGCTCTTGAATCGGGTGCAACCGCAACAAACAAAAAACTAAAAATGAACAAGAAACATCTTAAAGTGACTGAGTGCAAACAGAAAATCCAAGAAAAGACAGCAAAATATTGCAGAAAAAAACACCGTACACCAACCCTGTGCAAATATCCCAGTGGGATGCAACAACAACCACAAGACAACTTAGATTAAGGCCATCAGTCGAACTCTGTACTACAACAACAAACATGGCCAAACCAAAAACTTTTCGAAAATCACCAAAATAAAGCCATAAAAGCAATGTAACAGTGGTCATAGGAACTGTGACCGAATTTTCACAATAAACGACGTGAACAACACGTACCACCAAACTCTGTAGCCATAGCTGGCTGCATGAGTCACTCCATAACAGCAGGAGCATCAGTAGGAGTAACACATTTTTTAAAATGTGATGAGAATTTGGAGGATTAATGTTGAGATTCATAAGGGCACGGGATGACCAATAAGGTCTGAGTTGGTCTGTAAAAAATTAACCCGTAAAAACAAAGTTTTTCACTATAAATCCTTTATATGTGTGGCGGCTAGAGTCCTCTCGTCCTCTGGCTTGAGATGGCAGCCATAGCTGGCTGCACGAGGTACCTGCTCGCAATGGCCGCTCCTTCTTCCTGAGCTTCTTCTGCAGGAAATCTGACATCTCCTTGTCCTCCTCGCGCTCCCTGCGTCACACAGCGCAGGGTCGACCACCCGGGGAGCGGTGGCGCAGCGGTTAGCGCCGCGAACCCGGCGACCCGGGTTCGATTCCCGCTCACGGCCAACACCAGTGACGATTATCTGAAACGGTTCCTGAGCCTCCCCAAGGTCGACTCAGCCTCAACTGAGTACCCGGTGCGGTGTGTAGTAAACGTCGCCACTGGGGAGACAAAGGCGGCCGGGCGTGGTGCTTGCCACCCCATCTCCTCGTGTGCCGTGCCGGCCTTCATAGGCGCTCGCTAACAGCACTTGCCCCAACAGTCTGTTCAGGCTACACGGGAGATATTCTTCGGTTTTATCGGTAAAGTCACGTAGGTAAAAATAAAATAATAGTAAATAAATAAATAGAAATTATATTATAAAATAAATAAATATAATACAAGAAATTCCATTATTTGGTTTATTTCTTTTTATTATTTATTTCTACCTACGTGACTTTACCGAAAAAACCCGAGAGTATGAATCCTCGCAGTCACGAAAGCTTCAAGTCTAGAATCACGCGGGGATCGTTGTCCGTGGGGGTGCGGGGCGAGAGGGTGCGCGCACCTGAGCCTCTCGAGCTCCACGTCGTCCACCAGGTAGTCCCTCTTCTCCACCAGCTCGTGGATCGTCCTGATGAGCGACTCCTCCTGGGCACGCGCCGCGCTGCCCGCGCGCTCCGCGTCTGGGGAGAGCCAAGGCACCGAGGCGAGCGGCGAGGTGCAGGGAGGTGCAGGGAGGTGGTGGAGGTGGTGGAGGTGCAGGAGGTGCAGGGAGGTGGTGGAGGTGGGTGGAGGTGCAGGGAGGTGCAGGGAGGTGGTGGAGGTGGGTGGGGTGCAGGGAGGTGAGAGAGGTGGGTGGAGGTGGGTGGGTNGGGGTGGAGGTGGGTGGGGTGCAGGAGGTGCAGGGAGGTGGGTGGAGGTGCAGGGAGGTGGATGGGGTGCAGGAAGATGGGTGGGGTGCAGGGAGGTNGGTGGGGTGGGTGGGGGTGCAGGAGGTGCAGGGAGGTGGGTGGAGGTGCAGGGAGGTGCAGGGAGGTNGGTGGTGATGGGTGGGGTGCAGGGAGGTGGGTNGGGGTGGGTGGGGGTGCAGGAGGTGCAGGGAGGTGGGTGGAGGTGCAGGGAGGTNGGTGGGGGTGCAGGGAGGTGGGTGGGGTGCAGGGAGGTGCAGGGAGGTGGGTGGGGTGCAGGGAGGTGGTGGGGGTGCAGGGAGGTGGGGGTGGGGGTGCAGGGAGGTGGTGGGGTGCAGGGAGGTGCAGGGAGGTGGGTGGGGGTGCANGGGGTGCGGGAGGTGAGAGAGGTGGGGGTGGGTGGGTGGGTGGAGGTGGAGGTGGGTGGAGGTGAGGAGGTGGGTGGGGTGCAGGGAGGTGGGTGGGGTGGGTGGGAGCGGCGTGGTGCAGGGAGGGTCCCCCCGTGAGTCACCTGGGAGGGAGACCAGGGCCTGCAGCTCCGCCTTGAGGCGCGAGATCTCCTGGCACAGCTGCATGTCGTCCATCCTGCCGGCACACGGCACCACCGACGGGATCGTCACGCGCTACCGTCGCTCTCGATCCGCCCGTTCGCCACCGGCGGAGCCTCGCCGAGTCTCAAGACTCCTTCTCAGGAGGATCCTGCCAAGTTTTTTTGCTGCTGTTGCTGTGTGTGTGCCTACCGAGTGATTTTCCGGCANGGGGGGGGAGGTTCGGCCTTGGGAGGTTTGTCTTGCCAATGCAAGCTACATTGTGCGTGCGTGTTGTGTGTGTGTGTGTGCGGGTGGGGAGTGGTGCGCTACGCTGCGCTATGAACCCGGCGACCCGAGAGACCCATAGACTCACACAGAGACCCACAGACTCACACAGAGACCCACATACTCACACAGAGACCCACAGACTCACACAGAGACCCATATACTCACACAGAGACCCATAGACTCACACAGAGACCCATATACTCACACAGAGACCCATATACTCACACAGAGACCCATAGACTCACGTAGAGACCCATAGACTCGCACAGAGACCCATAGACTCACGTAGAGACCCATATACTCACACAGAGACCCATAGACTCACGTAGAGACCCAGATTCGCACAGAGACCCACAGACACACAGAGACCCATAGACTCGCACAGACACCATAGACTCACACAGAGACCCATAGACTCAGACAGAGACCATAGATTCACGTTGAGACCCACATGGTCACACAGACTGAGAAGTGCTGAAACCGGTTCTCATGTGCAGTGATCTTGGTCACCAATGGCTGCACAAAATGAAATCCATCCCTTCAATTTGATTCCTTCCAGCAGGATGTTGAGGGGACTGAGGGACGTTGGGGGACGTTNGGGGGACGTTNGGGGGACGTTGAGGGACGTTGGGGGACGTTGGGGGACGTTNGGGGGACGTTGGGGACGTTNGGGGGACGTTNGGGGGACGTTGAGGGACGTTGGGGACGTTGGGGGACGTTGGGGGACGTTGGGGGACGTTGGGGACGTTNGGGGGACGTTGGGGGACGTTGGGGGACCTTGAGGGGACGTTGGGGGACGTTGCCTCACATGTATCTGAGCTCCGACTCTCGCCGCACCAGCTGCTCGCGGAGCCGCTCGATGCGGACCAGCTCCTCCTCGAGCTCCTCCAGCGTGGCCGTCGAGTCGGCCATGGACACCACGTCGCCCGCCGCCTCCTCGTCTGCTCCAACAGCAGCAGNAGCAACAGCAGCGTCAACAACAGCGTCAACAACAGCATCAACAACACCAACAACAACAGCATCAACAACATCATCGACAACGTCATCAGCATAATCAGTAACACCATCAACAACACCATCAACAACACCATCAACAACAGCATCAACAACGTCAACAACAGCGTCAACAACAACAACAGCAGCATCAACAACATCATCAACAACATCAGCATCAACAACACCATCAACAACACCATCAACAACAGCATCAACAACAGCATCAACAACACCATCAACAACAGCGTCAACAACAACAACAACATAATCAACAACATCATCAACAACAGCATCAACAACACCATCAACAACACCATCAACAACAGCATGGCCAACAACAGCATCAACAACACCATCAACAACAGCGTCAACAACAACAACAACATAATCAACAACACCATCAACAACAGCGTCAACAACAACGTCAACAACAACGTCATCCACAACATCATCAACAACAACATCGTCAACAACAGCATCAACAACGTCATCAGCATAATCAGTAACACCATCAACAACACCATCAACAACATCATCGACAGCATCAATAACAGCATCAACATCAGCATCAACAACAGCATCGACAGCAACACCATCAACAACACCATCAACACCATCAACAACACCATCAACAACACCATCAACAACATCATCGACAGCATCAACAACATCATCATCAACAACACCATCAACAACACCATCAACATTATCAACAACACCATCAACAACACCATCAACAACATCATCAACAACACCATCAACATCATCAACAACACCATCAACAACATCATCAACAACACCATCAACAACACCATCAACAACAACAACACCATCAACATCATCAACAACACCATCAACATCATCAACAACACCATCAACATCATCAACAAAATTAACAACACCATCAACAACACCATCAACAACAGCATCAGGCCGCAGGAATTGTGGTCAATACAAACATGACTCCTTGTTAAAAAGGTGTCAGTTTTGTTGCCAGATAAAAGGGTAAAAAAAACAATTACCACGAGGGTGGTTTAGCAAGCATCGGGCTTGTGCAGCGCGTGTAGTTTGCGGCCGATTCCGATCCGGAACAATTGTTTGATTTATTTACCGGTTAAGGCGCCTTACCCTGGCTATCACAAATGACAACTCAACGAAGTTGGCCTATCGTCATCATCATCGTTCAGATCAGCGAATACTCGAAGCGCGTGGTGATGTTGATTCTAAATGCGAGAGACACGCAAACTCCAAATATTCAGAAGCGGCGTCAGGGTCGGATCGAACCCACGACCTCCTGCGTACCAGGCGAGGTAGTTAACATCTCCTAGCCACCGCGGCGTTGAGCCGGAATGGTTTGAAGGATAAACGAATGAATGGGCGGACTTTGGAAAAATTGCCGCAATGATTTGGTGCGGGATTGTGATTTGGTTTGAAATTGTCGACTGCACTGGCACCCCGTTCGGTGACTGAACGTTTGGCTGCTGTTGGATGGCGATGGAGCGAATGAATGAATGAGCTAATAAATGAATGAGCTAATGAATGAATGAGCGAATGAATGAATGAGCGAATGAATGAATGAGCGAATGAATGAGCTAATGAATGAATGAGCGAATGAATGAATGAGCGAATGAATGAGCTAATGAATGAATGAGCTAATGAATGAATGAGCTAATGAATGAGCGAATGAATGAGCGAATGAATGAGCGAATGAATGTGCTAATGAATGAATGAGCTAATGAATGAATGAGCGAAGATCTTCCGGCGCACCCCCCTCCCCCCCATTCCTTCATCACCGTGCCGAGCGCCCCGACCAGTGATTCCTTCAGCCGACACCGTTTCTCCCACCCAATTAGCCCCAAGTGCCAACGTGATCTTCTCACAGATTCACTCGCGAATTCACTCACGCTCACATTCGGCTGTCGCGACACAGCAATGCGCGTTCATGTCCCCCACTGCCCCGTGCCCCCACCACTGCCCCCGTGCCCCTCACTGCCCGTGCCCTCCACTGCCCCCACTGCCCCCACTGCCCGTGCCCCACTGCTCACCACTGCCCCTGCCCCCACCATTGCCCCGTGCCCCCACTGCCCCGTGCCCCCACCACTGCCCCGTGTCCCCCACTGCCCTCCACCACTGCCCCCTGCCCCCACTGCCCCGTGCCCCCCACTGCTCCCCCACTGCCCCCACCACTGCCCCGTGCACCACTGCCCCCACTGCCCCGTGCCCCCCACTGCCTGCACCACTGCCCCCACCCCTGCCCCCTGCTCACCACTGCCCCGTGCCCATCACTGCCCCGTGCCCCCACTGCCCGTGCCCCACCCCACACCTGCGCGCGTCCCGCGACCCCAGCTGGTGTCGTCCATGGCCCCGTAGCCGCCGCTCCGACTGCCGCTCAGCGCCTCGGAGGCGTCATCTCGGCCTCCATGGTGCCCAGGCGAGACCCAAGACGCCGCTTCTCCCTCCTCCTCTCTCGGCAACAACAGCCGAGGTGGTGGTGCTGGTGGTGCTGTTGGTGGTGCTGAACTTGCGCGATTGAGCCGCCAGGCGGCAGTAGGAGGACGCTCTTCCATCTCTGATGGCTACACGGCAAAGACAAAGTAGCCCCGTGTAGCCTCTAACACTACGAGGGGCAAGTGCTGTAAGCAGGGCGGGTTGTTGGGTGGTGAGCACCACGCCCGGCCGCCTTTGTCTCTCTAAGTGGCGGTGCACGTAAAATCCGTCACTGGTTGTTGGCCGAACTCGGCTCGCCAGATTCGTTGCGGAGCGCGCTAACCGCTGCACCACCGCTCCCTACCGAGGCAGTCACGGGGCAGCACGCAGACACACGCGAGGTCACGGAGTGTCCGCGCAAATAAAAACATTTTATTTGTCAAGGTAACGTTGAGTACCGGGCCCGGAATATGACCCATCGTAAACACCGCCGCACACCCCGCAAATCACCACACCACCCCAAATCACCAAACCACACACACCCAAAATCACCACACCACACACCCCCAAATCACCAAACCACACACACCCAAATCACCAAACCACACACACCCCAAATCACCACACCACACACACCCCAAATCACCACACCACACACCCCCAAATCACCAAACCACACACCCCCAAATCACCAAACCACCAAACCACACACACCCCAAATCACCAAACAACACACCCCCCAAATCACCAAACCACACACCCCCAAATCACCAAACCACACACACCCCAAATCACCAAACCACACCACCCAAATCACCAAACCACACNCACCCCAAATCACCACACCACACCCCCCAAATCACCAACCACACACACCCCAAATCACCAAACCACACNCACCCCAAATCACCAAACCACACCGACCCCAAATCACCAAACCACCCCCAAATCACCAAACCACACACACCAAATCACCAAACCACACACCCCCAAATCACCAAACCACACCACCCCAAATCACCAAACCACACACACCCCAAATCACACCACACCACCCCATATCACCAAACCACACACACCCCACATCCCATACACCGTAACTACTCAGCGGCTGTAGTTAGTCTGTAACTACTCAGTCCGTGACTACTCAGTGGCAGAGGCTGCACTCCAGCCTGGCGCTAGACGATGATTAAATAACGCATCCGCTACAGATTACCACGTGGTGGTGGTGATGGTGGTGATGATGGTGATTATGATGANGATGGTGATGATGGTGATGATGGTGATGATGGTGACGATGATGGTGATGATGGTGGTGATGATGATGGTGATGATGATGGTGAGATATGGTGGTGATGGTATGATTGATGAGTGATGGTGATGATAGAATGGTGGTATGGTGATGAGGTTGATGATGAGGATATGGTGGTGATGATNGTAAGACTGCCAGGTCTCTCATGTAACTTAATAACCACGCTAGTCTACATTATAGACTGCCAGTACACTCACCCAGCTTAATAACCAGGCTACAGTCTACATTATAGACTGCCAGTACACTCATCCAGCTTAATGACCAGGCTACAGTCTACATTATAGACTGCCAGTACACTCACCCAGCTTAATGACCAGGCTACAGTCTACATTATAGACTGCCATTACACTCACCAGCTTAATGACCAGGCTACAGTCTACATTATAGACTGCCAGTACACTCACCCAGCTTAATAACCAGGCTACAGTCTACATTATAGACTGCCAGTACACTCACCCAGCTTAATAACCAGACAACAGTCTACATTATAGACTGCCAGTACACTCACCCAGCTTAATGACCAGGCTACAGTCTACATTATAGACTGCCAGTGCACTCACCCAGCTTAATAACCAGGCTAGTCTACATTGACTGCCAGTGCACTCACCCAGCTTAATAACCAAGCTACAGTCTACATTATAGACTGCCAGTGCACTCACCCAGCTTAATAACCAGGCTACAGTCTACATTAGACTGCCAGTGCACTCACCCAGCTTAATAACCAGGCACAGTCTACATTATAGACTGCCATTACACTCACCAGCTTAATAACCAGGCTACAGTCTACATTATAGACTGCCAGTGCACTCACCCAGCTTAATAACCAGGCTACAGTCTACATTATAGACTGCCAGTACACTCACCCAGCTTAATAACCAGGCTAGTCTACATTATAGACTGCCAGTACACTCACCCAGCTTAATAACCAGGCTACAGTCTACATTGACTGCCAGTGCACTCACCCAGCTTAATAACCAGCTACAGTCTACATTATAGACTGCCAGTGCACTCACCCAGCTTAATAACCAGGCTACAGTCTACATTAGACTGCCAGTGCACTCACCCAGCTTAATAACCAGGCCACAGTCTACATTATAGACTGCCATTACACTCATCCAGCTTAATAACCAGGCTACAGTCTACATTATAGACTGCCAGTGCACTCACCCAGCTTAATAACCAGGCTACAGTCTACATTATAGACTGCCAGTACACTCACCCAGCTTAATAACCAGGCTACAGTCTACATTACAGACTGTCAGTGCACTCACCCAGCTTAATAACCATTGCTAGTCTACATTATAGACTGCCAGTACACTCACTCCGATTAAGAACCAGGCTACAGTCTACATTAGTTTTTTGTTTTTATTATAAATAATATTTTATTTTTATTCTTTTTTTAAATTTTTACTCACTTTTTTATTATTTTTCTATCTACGTGACTTTACCGAAAGAACCAAAGAATATGAATCCCTGCAGTCACGAAAGTTTTAAGTCAAAATGTGTTTACCTTTCTTATACGTTTCACTCTCATCGGTTTTTTTTGCACCCTTTATTGTTGTAACGTTCTAAACGGCCCCGACTGGGCACCTGTGAAAAAGCGCTTTAAATCTCGTCGGATTCCTCCCGCAAGCGACATAAAGATTCCGTATCGTTTGTGGCTGTAACTTGCCGGTCATCAGCCGCATCATCAGAACATGAACACACACAGCGATGACCACGTTTCCTTCACGAGCACAAAGACACACAGGAGTGCGATCGTGGCCACGCAACCCAAACGACGGACCATGCACAGTAGCCCCACTGTGCTCTGCACGCTCCGTCAACCACACAGGAGGAACAGCGACACGAACTCTCTCTCTGTCTCTGCTGAAGCCCTCTCTCATCGTGGCGAGCAGCAGCAGCAGCAGGAGACCTCCACATTGCCATCGAGATCCGAACCACAGAGCTGCTGCTGCTGCAGCTACTGCTGCTGCTGCTGCTGCTGCTGCTGCANCTGCTGCTGCTGCAGCTGCTGCTGCGCTGCCCCCGTCGTGCGCGCGAATAGAACGGAAGCATCTTCTTGGTTCTTTCGGTAAAGTCACGTAGAATGGAAATAATAAATAATAAAAAAACATAATAAAATAATTCTCACGACGTTTCGGCCACAACGCAAGCAGCCGTCCTCAGGTGGAGACCAGGTCTGTCGGGGAGACAGTCTGAATTCATTCATTCATTCATGAATTCATTCAGACTCTGTTCATGAATTCATTCAGACTCTGTCTCCCCGACAGACCTGGTCTCCACCTGAGGACGGCTGCTTGCGTGTGGCCGAAACGTCGTGAGAATGATTTCATCATGTTTTATTTTTATTATTTTATTATTTCCCTTCTACGTGATTTGACCGAAAGAACCAAGAAGAAGAAGAAGGGAAGCTATCGAGTGTGCAGGCGGTGCAGCTGCGCTGGGGCAGGAGTTAAAGCGGCTGCGTCAGAGTGCCGGACCGGGCGAAGCCACGGGGGGGGCCCCCCCCTCAGGGACCCTCTGCCAGGATCCGTGGGGTCCCGGCGGTATCTGCGAGCGGCGCCCCCGGGAAGATCGCGTCGCTGGGCTCGGGGTGCAGCAGCATGAAGCGCATCAGCTGACGCATGTTCGCCGCAAAGTCCGGGGGCTCCACCAGCGGCGACGTGGACAGGAACTGGCGGTGGGAGGACGGAAGAGAGAGACACGGGGGGGGGGATGTTAGACACGGAGTGACGCGGGTCACGGAATCAGACGTGTGGGTCACGGGATCAGACTTGTGGGTCACGGGACGTGATGCAAGGGTCAAGGGTCATGGGACAGACGGGACACGTGGGACGTGATGCACATGGACATGGGACACGGAACATGGGAAATGCGACGTGGGACATGATGCCAGAGGTCACAAACGGGTTTTGATTCCTTACCCGTACCGGCCGCACCAGGGTCACAAACGGGTACCAGTACCCTACCGATACCCGGCTACCCGGCCGGGTATCGGGTAGGGTACGGGTACCCAATTGCGACTTCTGGGATGAAGCCATGTTGCAGGCGCGGGTGGGTTGATTCTAGGAATTTGAATTGTGAGAAGAGACAAGCCGTTGGGAAATGAGTGACAAACGGTGACTCACCAGTGACTCACGGCCTACCCGGCCGCACCAGGGTCGCAAACGGGTAGCCGTAGCCGGGTATCGGATAGGGTACGGGTATCGGGTACCCGATTGCGACCTCTGCATGATGCGTATTACGTGGCCCATGGGACATACGGGACGTGAAAGTCCACACAAGAGATATCACGCGTGGGACATGGGGCACGGTGCACGGCACACATGGGGCGTGATGCGTGGGACATGGGTCCATAGGAGACATGGAAGTCACCACAACATCTCGCTTGTGACATGGGACGTGACACGTGGGATAAGACACAAGACGACACGTGGTACAGGATGCACCCCACACGTGGTAGTAGTCGTAGAATAACAAGAATGATATCATCTTCTTGGTTCTTTCGGTAAAGTCACGTAGAAGGGAAATAATAAAATAAAAAAAGTAAAACATAATAAAATAAAACATGTTTAATTTTTGTTATTTTATTATTTCCCTTCTACGTGACTTTACCGAAAGAACCAAGAAGATGAATCCCTGCAGTCACGAAAGCTTTAATCGAAGAATGATATCAACTCTTAACGCCGCGCTGACACGGTGCTGCTCACTCTCGACGAGACAGAGAGGGGGGGGGGCGATTCAGAGACGCCAGGAGGAGGAACCACGCGAGACGCGAACGGCAGCAGCAGCAGCAGCCAGGCGGTGAGCCGGCGCCAACCACTGCCCAAGCTCTGCGATCCTCTCTATATCAAGATGCTATCGGTCAATTAATGTGTGTGTATACACGTGGGAGCAACCCGGAGTGCCCAGAGAAAACACACGCATGACCCCTGTAATGGCCTCAGATTACCTCGGTGATGACCTCTGTGATAACTGCAATGATGATCTGTGATGATCTGTGATGATGATCTGTGATGATCTGTGATGATCTGTGATTACTGCAATGATGATCTGTGATGATCTGTGATGATCTGTGATGATCTGTGATTACTGCAATGATGATCTGATTACTGCAATGATGATCTATGATGATCTGTGATGATCTGTGATGATCTGTGATGATCTGTTATGATCTGTGATGATCTGTGATTACTGTAATGATGATCTGTGATGATCTATGATGATCTGTGATGATCTGTGATTACTGCAATGATGATCTGTGATGATCTGTGATGATCTGTGATTACTGCAATGATGATCTGTGATGATCTGTGATGATCTGTGATTACTGCAATGATGATCTATGATGATCTGTGATTACTGCAATGATGATCTGTGATGATCTGTGATGATCTGGACAGATGTGCGCATCCGTGAAAAAGAGATTGAAAGCTCATCGGATTTTATCCAGTAGAAGTAAAGATTCTGATTCAGATGATCACTGTGATGACCTCTTACGACCTCTGTGATGACCTGTGATGACCTGTGATGACCGCTGTGACTTGTGATGACCGATGTGACCTGTGATGACCTGTGATGACCTGTGATGACCTCTGTGACCTGTGACGACCCCTTATGACCTCCGTGATGACTTCTGCGCGATCTGCGAGTGACCTGTCTGATGACCTCGTCCGGCTGCACGAGCCACAGCGTCACGTTGTGCCAGCGCGTCCACGCGATGGCTGCACGGTGAGCTCGCCGCGAGCCCTGCAGTACATCACGCCCATCTGCCTCGCCGCACACAAAGACAAAGCACCCCCGCCGCCCCCGTGCAGCCTTTAACACCAACGTACGGGGAAAGTGTTGGCGGCGAGCACCTGTGATGGCCGCCACGCATGTAGAGGTCGCAAACGGGTTTTGATTCCGATTTAAAGCTTTCGTGACCACAGGGATTCATCTTCTTAGTTCTTTCGGTAAAGTCGCGTAGAAGGGAAATAATAAAATAATAAAATAAAACATAATAAAATACAATTCTCACGACGTTTCGGCCACAACCAAGAGCCGTCCTCAGGTGAAGAACAGGTCTGTCGGAAAGACAGCATCATTCAAACACTGTCTTATTTGTCCATTCGGACGNGTCTTTCTGACAGACCTGTTCTTCACCGGACGGTGCTTGCGTTGGATGGCCGAAACGTCGTGAGAATTGTATTTTATTTGTTTATTTTATTATTTTATTTCCCTTCAGTGACTTTACCGAAAGACCAAGAAGAGGGGTTTGATTCTTTCCCGTACCCGGCCGCACCAGGGTCGCAAACGGTACCCTNCCCGATACCGGCTCCGCCGCCGGTATTGGGTACGGGTACCCGATTGCGACCTCTGGGATGAAGCCATGTGCAGGCGCGGGTGGGTTGATTCTAGGAACTTGAATTGTGAGAAGAGACAAGACGTTGGGAAATGAGTGACAAACGGTTACTCACCAGTGACTCAGGCCTACCCGTACCCGGCCGGTATGGGTGGGTACCCGTTTGCGACCCTGGTGCGGCCGGGTAGGGTGCCGGGTATCGGGTAGGGTACGGTATCGGGTACCGATTGCGACTCTGGTACGTACGTTCATGCTTTCGCATTGGTCGGTCAGTTCCAGAGAGCGTTTGGGTTCACAGGACAATTTGCATTGGTTGTGGAACGGTGGCGCTGCGCTAGGAGCAAAGTACATACATCTTTAGCATGTACGTAGCCAACTGTGCTAATGGAAGGTGCGGGAAGGCATAAACTATGGGTCTCTGTGTGAGTCTATGGGTTCTGTGTGAGCTATGGTCTCGGTGGTCTATGGTCTCTTGTGAGTCTAGGGTGTGAGTCTATGGTCTCTGTGTGAGTCTATGGGTCTGTGAGTCTATGGGTCTCTGTGTGAGTCTATGGGTCTCTGTGTGGTCNATGGGTCTCTGTGTGAGTTTGGGTCTCTGTGTGAGTCTATGGTCTCGTGTGAGTCTATGGGTCTCTGTGTGAGTCTATGGTCTCTGTGTGNGTCTATGGGTCTCTGTGTGTGTCTATGGGTTTGGGTCTATGGTCTGTTGTGTCTATGGGTCTCTGTGTGTATGGTCTCTGTGTGAGTCTATGGGTCTCGTGTGAGTCTATGGGTCTCTGTGTCTCTGTGTGTCTATGGGTCTCTGTGAGTGGTCTCTGTGTGTGTCTATGGTCTCTGTGTGTGTCTATGGGTCTCTGTGTGAGTCTATGGGTCTCTGTGTGAGTCTATGGGTCTCTGTGTGAGTCTATGGGTCTCTGTGTGAGTCTATGGGTCTCTGTGTGAGTCTATGGTCTCTGTGTGAGTCTATGGTCTCTGTGTGTGTCTATGGGTCTCTGTGTGTGTCTATGGGTCTCTGTGTGAGTCTATGGTCTCTGTGTGTCTATGGGTCTCTGTGTGTGTCTATGGGTCTCTGTGTGAGTCTATGGGTCTCTGTGTGAGTCTATGGTCTCTGTGTGAGTCTATGGGTCTCTGTGTGAGTCTATGGGTCTCTGTGTGAGTCTATGGTCTGTGTGCGAGTCTATGGGTCTCTGTGTGAGTCTATGGGTCTCTGTGTAAGTCTATGGTCTGTGTGCGAGTCTATGGGTCTTTGTGTGAGTCTATGGGTCTCTGTGTGAGTCTATGGGTCTCTGTGTGAGTCTATGGTCTCTGTGTGTGTCTATGGGTCTCNGTGTGTGTCTATGGGTCTGTGTCCCGAGTCTATGGGACATCTCNGTGTGTGTCAACATATGGGTCTCTGTGTGTGTCTGGTCTCTGTGTGTGTCTATGGGTCTCTGTGTACACAGGAGTCTATGGGTCTCTGTGTACCAGAGTCTATGGGTCTCTGTGTGTGTCTATGGGTCTCTGTGTGTGTCTATGGGTCTCTGTGTGAGTCTATAGGGTCTCTGTGTGAGTCTATGGGTCTCTGTGTGAGTCTATGGGTCTCTGTGTGAGTCTATGGGTCTCTGTGTGAGTCTATGGGTCTCTGTGTGAGTCTATGGGTCTCTGTGTGTGTCTATGGGTCTCTGTGTGTCTATGGGTCTCTGTGTGAGTCATATGGGTCTCTGTGTGTGTCTATGGGTCTCTGTGTGTGTCTATGGGTCTCGTGTGTGAGTCTATGGGTCTCTGTGTGAGTCTATGGGTCTCTGTGTGAGTCTATGGGTCTCTGTGTGTGTCTATGGGTCTCTGTGTGAGTCTATGGGTCTCTGTGTGAGTCTATGGTCTGTGTGCGAGTCTATGGGTCTCTGTGTGAGTCTATGGGTCTCTGTGTAAGTCTATGGTCTGTGTGCGAGTCTATGGGTCTTTGTGTGAGTCTATGGGTCTCTGTGTGAGTCTATGGGTCTCTGTGTGAGTCTATGGGTCTCTGTGTGTGTCTATGGTCTCTGTGTGTCTATGGGTCTGTGTGTCTATGGGTCTGTGTGTGTCATATGGTCTCTGTGTGTGTCATATGGGTCTCTGTGTGTGTCTATGGGTCTCTGTGTGTCTATGGGTCTCTGTGTGTCTATGGGTCTCTGTGTGGTCTATGGTCTCTGTGTGTGTCTATGGGTCTCTGTGTGAGTCTATGGGTCTCTGTGTGAGTCTATGGGTCTCTGTGTGAGTCTATGGGTCTCTGTGTGTGTCTATGGGTCTCTGTGTGAGTCTATGGGTCTCTGTGTGAGTCTATGGGTCTCTGTNCGAGTCTATGGTCTCTGTGCGAGTCTATGGGTCTCTGTGTGTGTCATATGGGTCTCTGTGTGTGTCTATGGGACACTCTCTGTGTGTGTATNGGTCTCTGTGTGTCTATGGGTCTCTGTGTGTCTATGGTCTCTGTGTGTGTCTATGGGTCTCTGTGTGTGTCTATGGGTCTCTGTGTGAGTCTATGGGTCTCTGTGTGAGTCTATGGGTCTCTGTGCGAGNCTATGTGTCTCTATGTGAGTCTATGGGTCTCTGTGCGAATCTATGTGTCTCTGTGTGAGTCTATGGGTCTCTGTGCGAGTCTATGGGTCTTTGTGTGAGTCTATGGGTCTCTGTGCGAGTCTATGGGTCTCTGTGCGAGTCTATGGGTCTCTGTGCGAGTCTATGTATGTCCGTTCTTCTTCGCACCGTACGTAGCCAACCGTGCTAATCGGAGGTGCGGGGGGTGGACAACAAACTAAACTAAGGACGATCTCGATTTGAAGCTTTCGTGACTGCAGGAATCCATACACTTTCGGTAAAGTCCACCTACGCGACTTTACCGAAAGAACCAAACAGTGTAAAGTAAGGACGCTCCGAGCGTGGGGAGTGCCTGGCACGCGGCGGAGGAGCGTCTCGCAGGAGTGAGTGCCACCGCTCACCTCGTTGTCACCGTGGTTTCTGGAGTTCCTCAAGGCCCGGTCGGGACCCTTGTCTGGAAACCGCGCCCTGAACAGAGATCCCGCGCGGACATCCACAGCTACGGCACGCGGAGCCAACACACGCANCACGAGTTGCGATTATTGCCGCTGTTGTTGCGATTCGGCTCGTTTACACAGGATTAAAACTAAACTATCTTTAAACTATTCAACTGCAGCCGACCCCTTAGATTATCCGCGTGCGGATCAACCGCACGGCACCTGAGATTTAGACACGAGTTAATAACTCGTGAATTTGAGTCACACGCAGACACGTCACACACTCCGTGTGTCACACGCAGACACGTCACACACTCCGTGTGTCACACGCAGCGTGTGTCACACGCAGGCACGACACACACTCTGTGTGTCACACTCACACACGTCACACACTCGGTGTGTCACACGCAGACACGTCACACACTCCGTGTGTCACACGCAGACACGTCACACACTCTGTGTGTCACACACACACTCTGTGTGTCACACGCAGGCACGACACACACTCCGTGTGTCACACGCAGACACGTCACACACTCTGTGTGTCACACGCAGACACGTCACACACTCTGTGCATCACACGCAGACACGACACACACTCTGTGTGTCACACGCAGACATGTCACACACTCCGTGTGTCACACGCAGACACGTCACACACTTCGTGTGTCACACGCAGACACGACACACACTCCGTGTGTCACACGCAGTCACGTCACACACTCCGTGTGTCACACGCAGACACGTCACACACTCCGTGTGTCACACGCAGACACGGCACACACTCTGTGTGTCACACGCAGACACGACACACACTCTGTGTGTCACACGCAGACACGTCACACACTCTGTGTGTCACACGCAGACACGTCACACACTCCGTGTGTCACACGCGGCGGTTACCACGCAGCATCACACATGGAGAAGGAGGCTGGGTTGGGAGTCAACCGATGCCGAGACACCCAGTGTGTCTCCCGCAGCTCGTCATTCAGTTCTGCAGCACACACAAAAGACACACAGCACACACAGCACGACGAATAANCACACACAGCACGCACAGCACACACAGCACGCATGAATCTTCCACACACACACACAGCACGCAAACAATCTTACACACACACAGATACACACACACTCACACACTCGCACACACGTCACACACACTCTCACACACTCGCACACACTCTCACACTCTCACACTCTCACACACTCACACACACTCACACACACTCACACACACACTCTCACACACTCTCACACACTCACTCTCGGCACACACACTCACACTCACACACACTCACACACACTCACACACAACACACACACACTCTCAGGCACACACAGACACTCACACACACTCACTCTCACACACACACCACACACACNCAGTCACACACACTCACACACCTCACACACTNACACACACACTCACACACTCTCACACACANTCACACACACACACTCTCACACACACACTNACACACACACACACTCTCACACACACACACACAGTCTCTCACACACACACTCTCACTCACACACACTCTCACTCACACACTNACACACACACTCTCACACACACTCTCACAGTCCTCACACACACTCTCACACACACACCACACACACACTCTCACACACACACACACACTCTCACACACGTAGAGTCCCGTTCCTACCGGAGGCACAGAATGTGACGAGGTGGATCTCTTCCTTCTGCTGGCTGAACGCGTCTGAAGAGACAAATACACAAAGATCCCCCTTGTAGCCTCGCCAGACATTAGGGGCAGGTGCTGTTCACGAGCACCCATCCCAGTCTACACCCACTCATCCCGGCGAGTGAGGTGAGTGCAGTGAGTGCGGTAAGTAGGGTGAGTGAGGTGAGTGGGGTGAGTGTGGCGAGTGCGGTGAGTGAGGTGAGTGGGTGGTGAGTGCGGTGAGTAGAGTGAGGTGATTGAGGTGAGTGCGGTGAGTAGGGTGAGTGCGGTGACTGCGGTGAGTGAGGTGATTGAGGTGAGTGTGGCGAGTGCGGCGAGTGGGTGAGTGGGCGAGTGCGGTGAGTGTGGCGAGTAGGGTAGTGAGGTGAGTGGAGTGAGTGTGGCGAGTGCGGTGAGTAGGGTGAGGTGAGTGGCGAGTGTGGTGAGTAGGGTGAGTGGGTGANTGTGGTGAGTGCGGTGAGTGAGGTGAGTGGGGTGAGTGCGGTGAGTAGGGTGAGTGAGCTGAGTGTGGCGAGTGTGGCGAGTGGGGTGTGGCGGTNTGGCGAGTGGGTGAGTGAGGTGAGTGCGGTGAGTGGGATGTGGCGAGTGAGGCGAGTGTGGCGAGTGAGGCGAGTGTGGTGAGTGAGGTGAGTGAGGCGAGTGAGGCGAGGGCAAGGCTCACCCAGCACGTCGAGGGTGAGGCGCTGAGAGATGCTCCTCTCATCTTCAAAGCCTCCAATCACGTGCAGCTCCAACCTACAGCACCCGGCCAGCATCGGCACAGAGGGATCACGCACGGGACACTCACGGGGAGCAGAGGGAGAGGGGCGAGGGAGACATGGGAGGGGGAGACTTGGGGAGGGAGAGATGGGGAGGGAGACATGGGGAGGCAGAGAGGGGCTAAGGGAGCCTGGAGGGTGGAGAGTGAGACAGGGTGACAGAGGCTGGGTTAGGGATGGTGAGGGTGGCCGGGTGAGAAAGACAGGGTGAGGTTGTGGAGGGTGAGGAGCGATAGTGAGGGTGAGCTAGGGATGGCGAGGGTGAGCTAGGAAGGTGAGGAGTGATGGTGAGGAGCAATGGTGAGGGTGAGGAGCGATGGTGAGGAGGAATGGTGAGGGTGAGGAGGGATGGCGAGGGTGAATTAGGGATGGTGAGGAGCGATGGTGATGCTGTGCTATGATCGGTGTGGGGGTGAGGAGTGATGGTGAGGGTGAGGAGTGATGGTGAGGGTGGCTAGGGATGGTGAGGAGCGCTGGTGAGGCTGAGCTATGATCGGTGGGGTGGTGAGGAGGTACCTGCCGGGCGACTCCGTGGGCGACAGGGCGAGCACGTGCTCGACCACGGCCCTCGCTCCGCGCGCCGTGCCGCTCCCGTCAAAGTGGCCCAGGCACACGGCCCCGCTGCCTGCACGACACACACACAGAGAGGGGGGGGGGGGCCCCAACCGCGTAGCCTCAACCAGAGGTCGCAACCGGGTACCCGATACCTGGACCCTACCCGATACCCGGCTACCCGCACCCGGCTGGGTACGGGTAGCCGTTTGCGACCCTGGTGCGGCCGGGTACAGGTACGGGTAGGCCGTGAGACACTGGTGAGTAACCGTTTGTCACGCATTTCGGGTAGGGAACGGCTACCCGTCTGCGGCCGGGTACGGGTAAGGAATCAAAACCCGTTTGCGACCTCTGGCCTCAACCGACCGCCGAGAATCCGCGGATTCTCTGCGCCCCCTCCGCCGAAGTCCCCGGGCGTGGCGGATGTGCCAGGCTCACGTTGAGTTGCAATAAAGACGCGCTCGTACAAGTTCTTGGTTCTTTCGGTAAAGTCACCACGTAGAAGGAAGTAATAAAATAATAAATATAAAACATAATAAAATAATTCTCACGACGTTTCGGCCACAACGCAAGCAGCCGTCGTCAACCTTCCCTTCTACGTGACTTTACCGAAAGAACCAAGAAGATGAATCCCTGCAGTCACGAAAGCTTTAAATCGAAATTTACGCTCGTACAAGTTCAGATGTTGTTGCTAAGATGACGATGCCGGGAGTGGCGGCCAAGGGTCGCGACGCTCCGTCCGCGAGACGGAGCGACCGGGGCGGTGGTGGCGGCCGCCCGTGGCATGGGCGAGGGAGGCCTTCATCCAGAGGCCTTCATCCAGCAGTGGATTGACCGTGGCCGACGACGGGGACGGTGGTGATAGTTCGGAGTTGCGGTTCGCAGAGTGAGCGGATATGAGAGCGGCGGATATGGGGGCGCACCCTCACCGCTATGGCGCAGCACCACCAGGTGGCAGGTCGTGGCCTCCTCCGAGCCGAGCAGCCACGCGGCGTCTGGGGTTAGGGACGTCAACAACAACAGCAACAACAACAACAGCAGCAACCCAGAGTGGGGTTAGGGACGTAAACAACAACAACAACAGCAGCAGCAGCAACCCAGAGTGGGGTGAGTGCAGAGGTCACAAACGGGTTTTCATTCCTTACCCGTACCCGGCCGCACCAGGGTCGCAAACGGTACCCGTACCCGGCCGTACCCGTACCCTACCCGTACCCTACCCGTACCCTACCCGTACCCGGCAGGGTACGGGTAGGGTACGGGTATCGGGTACCCGGCTGCGACCTCAGGGTGAGTGTCTCCTCAGTGGTGGTGAGTAGCGTGGTGTNGGGTGAGTAGCGTGTGGGTGAGTAGCGTGTGGTGGTGGGTGAGCGTGGTGGTGGTGAGCGTGGGTGAGTAGCGTGGTGAGTGGGGTGAGTAGCGTGGTGAGAGTGGGGTGAGTAGCGTGGTGAGTGGGGTGAGTAGCGTGAGTGGGGTGAGCAGCGTGGTGAGTGCGTGGTGAGTACCGTCCGTGGGCTCTGTCGCCGCCATCTCTCCCTGGTGGAGGTAGACGAGGCCCTCGGGCCCACGGTGCGGACGGGCTGGGCCCTCAGGGCAGCAGCGTCGGCCTACAGACAGCACACAGCAAGACACACACAGCTAGTACACACACACACAACACACAGCACACACACAGCTAGTACACACACACACAACACACAGCTAGTACAGTCACACACACAGCACGCACACACAGCTAGTACACACACAGCACACACAGCAAGTTACACACACAGCTAGTACACACACACACAGCTAGTACACACACAGCTAGTACACACACACACAGCAAGTTACACACACAGCAAGTACACACACAGCTAGTTACACACACATACACATACATACAGCAACACACATACACACACACACAGCTCACACACAGCACACACATACAGCACACACAGCACACACATACAGCACACACACAGCTCACACACAGCACACACATACAGCACACACACACAGCACACACATACAGCACACACACACAGCACACACATACACAGCACACACATACATACACAGCTCACACACATACATACAGCAACACACACACACATACACACACAGCACACCTCACACACACAGCACACACACTCACAGCTCACACACACAGCACACACACACCACAGCTCACACACACAGCACACACACAGCACACACACACTCACACACAGCACACACACACTCACACACAGCACACACACAGCACACACACACACACACACACTCACACACACAGCACACAGCTCACACACACAGCTCACATCTCACACACACACAGCACANCTCACACACACACAGCACACACACACACACAGCACACACACAGCACACACACACACAGCTCACACACAGCACACACACACAGCACACAGCTCACACACACAGCTCACATCTCACACACACACAGCACACACACACACACACACACAGCACACACACACAGACACACACAGCACACAGACACACACAGCACACACACAGCACACACACACATCACACACACACACGCACACACACAGCACACAGACACACACAGCACACAGACACACACAGCTCACACACACAACAGACACACACAGCACACACACACACACACACACACACAGCTCTCACACACACACAGCTCTCACACACACACAGCACACACACACACACAGCACACACACACACAGCACACACACAGCACACACGTGGCACCTGGTAGCGGGCTCCGTGTTGCTCAATGAAGCTCCGAGTGGAGGGCACGGCCCCAGTGCCTCTCCGCCTACTAACAGCGGCATCGCTGCCCTCGACAGCTGCAGCTACAGCAGCAGCTACAGCTGCAGCAGTAGCTACAGCAGCAGCTGCAGCAGCACAAACAGCAATGACTACAGCAACACAGCTGCTGCTACAGGAACATCTCCAACAGCAACACACAGCTACTACAACAACAGCAGCACACAGCAGCTGCTACTACTACAGCAGCACACAGCTACTACAACAGCAGCAACACACAGCTGCTACTACTACAGCAGCAGCAACAGCTGCGACAGCTTCCAAGCAGCTACAGGAGACGGATACATCACCAACAGCAGCCGCTCCTGCAACAAACACAGCTACACAACAACAGTTGCTACAGCAACGGTGACAACAGCGGCAACAAGAACAGCAACAGCAGCAACCACAACAACAGCAGCAACAACAACAANAGCAACAACAACAGCAACAACAACAACAGCAACAACAACCACAGCAACAACAACAGCAACAACAGCAACAACAGCAGCAACAACAGCAACAACAGCAGCAACCACAGTAGCAGCAGCGGCAGCAGCAACAACAGCAGTAGCAGCAACAACAACCACAGCAACAACAGCAACTACAGCAACAACAACCACAACAACAGCAGCAGCAGCAACAGCAGCAGCAGAGAGCTGCAGCCGACAGCCCCACACTGTACGCGGAGGGGGGCGACTTCCCACACCCCCCACCCCTATATGACGTCACAGTAATCGATTCGCCTGGGGAATCGATTACGCGTGAAATCGAAAGGCGAGGAATCGATGCAGCAGGCAGTGGTTTAGGGGATGACGAGCAGGGCCACGTGATGTGGTCACAGGGCGCTTGAACAAAGTGTTTTAATTTTCGATTTAAAGCTTTCGTGACTGCAGGGATTCATCTTCTTGGTTCTTTCGGTAAAGTCACGTAGAAGGGAAATAATAAAATAATAAAAATAAAACAAATTATTTTAAAGCTTTCGTGACTGCAGGGATTCATCTTCTTGGTTCTTTCGGTAAAGTCACGTAGAAGGGAAATAATAAAATAATAAAATAAAACATAATACAATTATTTTAAAGCTTTCGTGACTGCAGGGATTCATCTTCTTGGTTCTTTCGGTAAAGTCACGTAGAATGGAAATAATAAAATAATAAAATTATTATCACGACGTTTCGTAGACTACTTGACGGACCTGTTCTCCACCTGAGGACGGCTGCTTGCGTTGTGGCCGAAACGTCGTGAGAATTGTTATTTATTATGTTTTATTTTTATTATTTTATTACTTCCCTTCTACGTGACTTTACCGAAAGAACCAAGAAGATGCCCCAGACCCTTGCGGGAAGCGTTCGTAGTTCTCCTGCGGCTGTGTTCAGCGGCGAGGCGTTCACGCTCAAGAGTTGCTGAGCATCGCTCCGATTGGATAATTGGGGTGGTGGATAGTGGGGGATGGTGGATAATGAGTGCACAAGAGCCTCGTGTAAACGTCACATTTACTTTAATATTAAATTATCCTTCTCGTGAAACCGGACACAATCATCGCTCACTCCGCGCACGTGACCTCCGCTTCGTAACGACGAGACGCCATCCGATCGCCGCCCTCCTCATCCTCCTGCGTTAAAGCCGCCCCCCATCTCACACACACACACACGGGACGGCCGACACCCAGTGATTGGCACCCATCGCTGGTACACGCGGTGACGAAACGATCAGTAACAACGCCTTGCACGCGGGACACGGGCCACGTGTCCCTCGCTGCGAGTGGTACAATCATCTCCGACTTTAACCCCCTCTCTCTCTCTTTATAGTTGGCATTTAAAGTGGATGCTCCCCAATTACCGACCCGCGTTTACCACGTGGCCAAAGTACGGGTCAAACAACCCCCAACGACGGCTGGACACGGCCTGGCAAAGGAAATGCCTTCATCCAGCAGTGGATTGACAAAGGAGGGGTGAGGTTGGCCTCACCCCAATCGAACAATGATACCTCCTCGTGGACAGGCCCCTCCCACCACACTAGCCCCTCCCACTTCATCATAGCCACGCCCACTTCGTCATGGCCACGCCCACTCGCCCACTAGCCCCCCCACCGCAATGAGCGGCTTTGCAACACAATTTAGTTCGGCGACACAAAAACACAAATCATCGTCAGCATCGCCGCGGAGAAGACGAGAAGTATCGAACAGTAAGCGGGGCAATGGTCTCCTTCGCGTATCGGTCCCCTCCACGTAAAAAAAGTTTTTAGTTTACATTTCCGTTAACCACAACAAGGCGTCTTCTGGTAGTGCGGAATTTGAGCAGCATTGGGTTTTAATGTCACTATATACACAGGATTAGCTTCCAAAATGTAATGTTTATGTGGAGGGAGATACATGCGGAGGAGGCGCGGTCTGCTTATTCTGCACATCTTAGAATAAGAGCTTTGTGGTGCCACTATTGTGGCGCAACTCCGTAAGCGCCGCGACTCCCCCCGCCACCCGCACGCAGCGCACCACGTAGTGTCCTGGCCGGGGGTTGCCTGGCACATCGGGTTTTAATCCAAAGGGCCCCTAGGGGAGAGTCCCACGGTTTCCCGCTGCCAGGAGATTGGCCGACCCCCACAGGACGGGTTACATCGCGGTGCCCCTAAAGTTGGCTTAAAATTGTATGGGCGCAAAAGATAAAGGTTCCCTGGGCCAACCGCAATGAGTTACTCACAACATTGGGGGGAGGACGGAGGGTGGAATCTTAGGCGTAAAGTGCAAAACCGAAGGCTCAAACTACTGGGCACGGGAGGACAATGGTAAGGGGCGAAATGAGCAATACAACCGAAGGCTCGAACGAGGAAACCGATGGGTGGAGGAGTAACGGACGCTCCAGGTGAGGGCGGGGCATCAGTTGTAAATCGAAAGGTAGGTGCGCGATTGGCTGCACGACGCGACGCCCCCTCCCGGGCCTTTGAAGTTGAGAGATTAAAGGTGGGAACCCCGGGACGATTGGGGCTGTCGTCTACAACCTACGAACCGCCACGACGCACTCCCTGCCTGCCGTCCTGCCTCTTGAAGCCGCTCACAGCGTCCGCGTGATGCCAGCGAGTGCTGCTGCGAGACAGTGATTGGGCAAATCTTCTCTCGTCCTTCTCCCTCCGACTCTCTCAGCGTCCGTGGGACGCCGCGAGTCCAGTTTCAAGGTACGTGGTAGGACGTACGAGTAGCTGGGTTCATAGAGTTACGCTAGGCTCTGCTCGCGAAATATTCCTCCTCGGGTAATGCGTATTGGCGCCATGAATAAACTCGAGTACAGAATATCGGTGTAGCGTGATTTGTGTGTGTGGGCAGAACCTGGCGTAGCGTCTGTGATCTGCGTGGAAGACGGTGTGACCGGCGTCAGCGCGAGCGCATGGCTGCAGCGTGGGTATGGTGCGAGTGATTTGAGCGTGCGCGTGCAGCATATACGGCCGCCGTCGTTTGCAAGTGCTTGCGCTCGCGTGCGTGTTCGCACAGCGCGCTTTACGCAGCGAGTTTGCACCGCGTGATAGCATCACGCTGCAGTGTCCTCCGGGGCCGTAGCGCTGGCCGTTGGGGAAGCACGCGCCTAAAGATATTCATAACTGGGCGGAGGTCTCAATTAGAGGCAGAGCTCGAACAAATGCGCACTGGAAGGGAANGGGGGTGGCTCTTATGAAGCCACCACCCTTCCCCGGGCATACCATATATGCGACCAACGGGGGCATCGCGTGAGAGACTGTCCCAGATCGCCTGAGCTAGACAAGCGCTAAGGTCAAACACCAAGGCCTCCCTAGAGAGGGGACCACCGAGGGGTGCATCGACGTGGTCCCAACACAAATAAACTGTAATGACAATGGCGAGCGAGTGACCCCCACGCAGATGCCGGCATCAACCCCAAGAGGCGGCGACTTCGGGCGACTGGCTGCGGGAGCTGGTGGCGGGAATCACGGGGGCCACGTCGTTGGTGGAAGGGCAGGATTCTGCTGGACACGGGGGTGGTAGCCTCACTCGTGAGCGCGGCACACTACAGCGTGGTCGGGTTGACGTGGGCCGCCTACAGGCCCCGGATAGCAGAGCTGGGATGGACTGCTGGAGAGGTGTCATCCTCGAGGTCTGTCTCGGACACCAGGTGTGTAGCCAGGAGTTCTGTGTGTCGAGCGTGTTGTGCCACGAGTGTATTGCAGGTGCCGACCTCCTGGAAAAGTTGGGGCTCAATGTGCGGCCCGCCAGCGATACGCCACCGTGGACAGGTTCCGTTCCTGGGACAAGAGCTGGATCGCCCCCGCTTCACACCTGTGGCCGCTATCACATTGCGCAGAGCGAGGTTGGATACCTCGGACACCGCATCAGCGAGGCAGGGGTGCGCACCGACCCGGAAAAGGTACGCGCCGTAGTGGAATGGCCACGGCCGAGGAACCTCACGGAGATCAGGTAATCTTTGGGGCTAGCCACTTATTATCGTGGATTTGTGAAGGGATTCAGCGAGATTGCACGCCCCTCACCCAACTCACTTCCCCTAAGAACCCCTATCATTGGACGGAGGCCTGCCAGATGGCCTTCACCACCCTCAAGGACCACCTCACCCACACCCCAACCTGGCTTTCCCCGACTTTTCCACCGCCTTTTCTGTTGATAAGCGCTCGGCGTGTGCGGGATAACCTCGGCGGTGGTAAGCCCTCGCGTACGTGCATGTTCACACAGCGCGACGTACGCAGCGAGTTTGCACCGCGTGTTTGCATCACGCTGCCGGGTCCTTCAGGGTCGTAGCGCTGTCCGTAGCGGAAGCACGCGCCAATGGATATTCATACCGCCGCCGTTCCTTTTGGTCAGCGCCAGCTTTGCGAGGGAAAATCGCGCCTGCAGGGGCGCGCGTGTGCACGCCTCCGCGTTCGTTTGTGTGGCGGTGTGATTTGAGCGTGTGGGAGGTAACCCCGTGCGGTGGTGAGCCAGCCGTTCGGAAATGTCCCTCAGAGAGGCGGCAGAAGAGGAGGGAGTGGAGGGGGTGGACTTCGCGCCCCGCCCACTCACGGGGAGGTGGACGTCGGCCCCCACAGCTTCATAGCTCATCAGATTCCTCCTGCAGTCTGAATAAAGATTTGAGACTCGCCCACTTCTATACAAACCCCGCCCACTGTCCAAGTTAACCCCTCATACTGACCAAGTAGCCCCGCCCACTGTTCAAGTAGCCCCCGCCCACTGACCAGGTAACCCCACCCCCCTTCTCTCTCGAACAGTGAGCGTGTGGCTCACAACGGGGTCAAGGTTTCGGAGTGGTGACCGTCACGGCAGGCAGGGTCACGGCAGGGTCACAGAGACGACGCGCTTCACGCCACGCGGCCCCCACGGGCCAGGCAGCAGTGATGGGAGCCGCGTGGACTCCGCGGTCGGACCGCACAACGGCCGGGGCTCTGTCCACGTGCCGTGGTGGTGAGATGGGAACGGGTTAATGCGCTGGGCTGAGTCCTCACCACCATGCTGTCCATAGCGAGGGGGGCCCCGGGGAAAACCCCACTGTGTGCCCCCCACCCCCTTGCCCAAGACGCCTTCAGACTCACCCAAGTTTACATCGGATACCGTAACGTCGACCCTAGGGGCGGCCCCAACCCCCTGGCACTGCCTCGCCCGCCGCTGCGGTGGCCCTCGTCGGGCCTGTTGATCGATGGCCGTGCTATAAACTATGGCACGAAAGACATGGCACCCCATCCCTCACGCAGCGCGCTCGCCGGGATCCTCGGGCGCCACGCCGAGGATCGACAGAGATGGTTGCGAAAACCCGATGTGGATTTGGTTTTTGTTTTTCCTCCCCCTTCCCTTCTCTCACCGGCCGGGTACGGGTAGGGTACGGGTATCGGGCACCTGATTGCGACCTCTGGGATGAAGCCATGTTGCAGGCGCGGGTGGGTTGATTCTAGGAACTTGAATCGTGAGGAGACAAGACGTTGGGAAATGAGTGACAAACAGTTACTCACCAGTGACTCACGGCCTACCCGTACCCGGCCGCACCAGGGTCGCAAACGGTACCCGTACCCGGCCGGGTACGGGTAGCCGGGTATCGGTAGGGTACGGGTACCCGGTTGCGACCTCTGCCGCTGAGCGGTGTAGATGTTTTTTGGTTTTGTTTCGAAGTGACCTGGCCACAAATGATAGCCCAACGGAGTGGCTTATCGTCACGTGGAAATTAGTAGCAGCCAAATACTCTGAACGCATGTTGTTTTTTTGTTTAAATGTGAAGGGGGGAAAACCGGAGGGCCTGGAGAAAAATCCACGCGACCACGGGGAGAGAGAGACACGCAAACTCCAAATATACAGCGGCAGGCGTCGGGATCGAACCCACGACCTCCTGTGTACCAGGCGAGGTAGTTAACATCCCGCCACCTCGCCACCAAATGCGGAGCCGGTTACGCGCAACGCGNTCTCTCTCTCGTCGACGTGTGCGGCTCCTCGATCACAATGCATCGGGCACCTCTCCCCATCACAGCGGCTCGCTTCACCGTTCACGCGGCTCTCGACGTCTTCTTCTAATCAGGACAAAACCCATGGCACAGCCGCTGCGACAAACGGCAGCACTCGTTCGAGACGCGAACACACCCACACGAAAAAAAAGACTCGCCGTGTCAATGTTCTTCGCAAATTTTCAGAAGGGGCATGGCACATTCGCCGATAAGACATCGCCAGTGTGAGAGGCCGTCACACATTTGAAACCCATTGGGGGGGAGGGGGGGGTTTGACAGCAGCACGAGGATGATGATGATGATGACGAGGATGATGATGTCACGTGTTGTGTATTGTCGGCGGTCCGCTTGTCTTAATTTCACACAAGGCCACCTACTGGTCCGGCCAGTGCCCCCCCCTCCCGCCTCTCTGGGCCTTGCAATGAAGAACGCTGCTCCAACGCCTCCCCCCTCTATGCAATGGCACAAACACCACCGCCCTCTCTCAGTAGCAGCAGCAGTTAGTGTATAGCCACGTGGCTGTGTGGCTACAGCAAGATGCGTTCCACCGGGTTTGGCGAGGAGGCTGTGTCATTCACCAAACGAGCGGCGCTGTGTGCGGGGCACGCTGGTTCGTGCCACGGCCCCCAGCAGCCAGCAGCCACCGGCGTCGCCGAAACTCACGACCTCACCACAGGCAAGTCCGATGATCTGTAGGTCGCGTGCGGTGGTGGTGGGGCAAAGTGTGGGTAACCCCGCCTCCTCCAAGGACGTCTGGACGGCTTGGAAGAGTGAGGTTAACAATACCTCCTCCCACGGTGCACAATTCTCGTCGGAAGGCCCCTTTTTTATCCCACGGCGGTAGCGCGAGCCGGCAATTGCAGGGCCTGCACCTCTATCTCTACTCTTTGTGCAGGGTCCTTAATACCGCATCTATCACCCACCCTCCTACCCACCCTCCCGCTAGAATCGCTCGGGGAAAAAAAACGCACGGTGTAATCCCGTACAACAACAATCACCAACAATCAACAACAATAACACATCGACAGACGTATTGGCAACAACAACAGCAGCAGCAACAACAACGAAATCAAGAGCAAGTTGGCAAACACAGCCGAGGATGTCCGGCAACGCTGGAGGTCGCGTCTCGACTCACGTGGACCCCCCAGCCCCCCCCCTACCCCACCGCGCGAGTCACGGCTCCGGCTCACGACGGCCTCGGAGCTCGGAGTGTCCGGCCCTCAAAGTCGAGCCAGTGGCTCAAAGCCGCCGGTGCTTTGCTCAATTCGAGCTGGCTCAGCTGTGCTCCAGGATGAGGCTGGGCCAGAGCCGTGCCAGAGCCGTGCCAGAGCCGTGCCGAGCCACGGCTGAGCCGGTCACTCCCCCCTGGCCTCGTTCCGAGGCCCAGCCAGGCGCTCTGGGGGCTCCCCGGGGGGATCGCGGCTCAGAGCGCGGCGCTCGGCAAACCGAAGACGTCCCGGGAAGTCCCAGGAGACGCGCGCGCGAGCACGGAGCACGACAGAGAAGAAATTAAGACATCACGGATGGACAGAGCTGAGCGACAACGCCGAGAGATCGGGAGAGGGGATACGAAAGTTGGAGGGGGGAGGCACCCACATGGCACCGGTGGGGACTCGGCGTGCGCGCGCGGTCCGCCTGGCAAGCGCTCACCAGGCGACGACGACGACGAGAAGCAGCAAGGACGACTTCGTTCAAGGCTGACGGACACGCATACAGCTCCCGGGGGGTCGGGGGGGGGGCAGTTGTGGGGGTCGGCACGGACAGAGTCTCGGTCGGACCGGCTCCGCACCGCTCGGTGAAAACACCGAAACGCCACCGAGGTCACCGGCAGCGATTGACCCTGGTGTCTGCGGCGAGGTTCTCCCGCCTGGTTGACCACGGCACAGCGATATCCCCCTCTCTCTCTCCTTCCCGTCCCAGGGGGGGGGGGGGAGGTAGTGAGTCACGGTGGCTAGGAGATGTTAACTACCTTGCCCGGTTTACAGGAGTTTGTGGGTTCGATATTTGGAGTTTGAGTGTCTCTCTCTCTCCGTGGTGAGATGTTAACTACCTCGCCGGTTCTATTTGGAGTTGGCGCCTCTCTCCGTGGTGAGATGTTAACTACCTCACCTGGTTTACAGGAGGTCGTGGGTTCGATATTTGGCGTTTGCGTGTCTCTCCTTGGTGAGATGTTAACTACCTCGCCCGGTTTACAGGAGATCGTGGGTTTGGTCCCGACCCTGACCGCTGTATATTTGGAGTCTGCGCGTCTCTCGCCCCGTGGTCGCGTGGATTTTTCTCGGGGGTCCTCCGATTTTTCCCCTCCCACATTTAGCATAAGCACGAATTTGGAGTATTCGGCTGATGCCATAAATTCCCACGGCGATAGCCAGATCGCTTCTAAAAATTAGCAATGTAGCTCAGTGGCCTTACCTTGTAAAATAAGACTGCTTTAGTTCAAGCCTGCGTCTGGATTCATTAACTATGCCACCCCCCGCCCCCACGGAAAATAATAATCGCTCATTAATGGCCTTGGACAAACATCCAAATATAGAACCACAGAGCTTGGGCAATTGTCATCGGCGCTGGTTCTTGGTTCCGTGTGCCTTCGCGCTTGCCTGCGGGTTGTCCCCGTGAGACGACTCCCCACGTCTCTCCGTTCGGAGAGAGAGAGAGAGTGAACGATAACCGTTGCCCCGTTACAGCTCGTACGTCGTTCACGTCCAGAGGGCCTCGACGATGACACGGCCTGCCGGACACCACACGGCCAGGTCGGGTCGCCAGACGGTCAGCTCCCGTCAGCTCCCGTCAGCTCCCGGGATCGGCCCCGCACAAAGTCCACCCCACGGCGATCGCTCACGATGCCGATCGCATTCCAAGTGGATCGGATCCAGCACCCCCCCACGCGTCGACCACCGCCTCCGCCTTCCCACCCAGGCCCCCCCCCCGTCATTTCTTAAGCCGACGCGCGCTTCAATTCGAGCCGGCTCCCCTCTGGCTCAACCGAGCCAGCTCGTGGCCGAGGCGTTCGTCTAGAGCTGCCTCCGAGCCACGGTCTCGGCCGCGCTCCATGGATGTCATCGAGCCTGAGCCTCAAGGCCGTGGCGGGCGGGCCTTCACCCACCCAGCGTCGTTGGGGTTCAGAGGCCGAGCCGGCGCTCCGGTCTCCCAACCGGCGCCGAGGGTGGCGCTGCTGCGTCCACGCGCCGCGGGTGGGCGGGTGGGTTGGCGTTCAAGGGTCCGCGAGGACTGGAGTTTTGGCATCTGATGGCAGCAACCCCTCCCCGCAGTAGCGATGTAAACATGTCACGTTCACACACAACAACAAAGACAAAGGTTCCCACCCCCCCCCCGTGTAGTGCTGTTAACGAGCAGCTGCGGAGGCCGGCACCGGCGCACCTACGAAGGGGGCGGCAGCACCGCGCCCGGCCACCGCGTCTCTCCCCGGCGCCGACGTTGACGGACC
This sequence comes from Lethenteron camtschaticum, assembly GCA_018977245.1. Classification (NCBI taxonomy): domain Eukaryota; kingdom Metazoa; phylum Chordata; class Hyperoartia; order Petromyzontiformes; family Petromyzontidae; genus Lethenteron; species Lethenteron camtschaticum. Next base: position 6,333,323 of record MU249627.1, read on the forward strand.
GTCGTCACCAGGACGGGTCGCGATGATCCGTCAACCGGCGTCGGTTGCCGTGAGCTGGAACCCACGGGTCGGGTGGTTTTGCCGGAATTCGCAGCAGCGCTGTGCGCGCTCACCACCTGTGTGCTCTATCGATATCGAACGCTCACGACACGAAATCGGACTTCACCGCGAACATTAACCCCCCCCCCCCAAACGCCACGGCCCTTCCAGTCCCGTGATTGGTCCAGACGCATCGAGTGATCCGGGGGACATCTGCGCACAAACGACGATGCCATCAACGTGGCCAAGCTGTGGTCAACGCCGCGGCTCGTGACCCACGCTGCCCCAACTCTAACGCTGNCCCCCCCCCCCACCGTCTCGCTCGCTATCTGGCCGCTCGCTATTTGGCATCGCGAGGACACGGCCGCCGTCAAGGCCACATTGGAGCCCCGTGGACCAGTCGTAAGGCTTGGGAAAGCGGTCCCCCCCCCACCCCCGACCCCCCCCCACCCCCGANCCCCCCCCCCATCGTGGCTCGTCCGGCCACAAACGCAGAGCGCCGCGACGACGACGACTACGACGTAACGCAACGTTGACGACGACGACTACGACAAACAACAATAACAACGACGATTACACCACCAACATTATCTGCAGATTGTCGCTTAGGGAGAGGGAGGTTCGAGGGGGCGGCACCGAGAGGGGGGCGGTNGGGGGGGCGGTGGGGGGGCGGTGAGGAGGAGAGGTGGGGGCACCGGGGAGAGCTGCTCCCCGAACCGGATTTGGCGCCCCCCCCTCCCAACGCCCTCCCCCCACCACCACCACCCTTCCCGGTCGCTTCACATTTTATAAAAAATCATCGCCGGTGCAGTCCGTGTGGACCGACACGTGGACCGACTCACGCACGCACACACACACCCTGGCCACGCACGCACTGCCACGCACGCCTGCCACGCACGCACGCACGCCCTGCCACGCACGCACGCCCTGCACGCACGCATTGCCACGCACGCACGCCCTGCCACGCACGTGGTGGGTGGCAGGAGTGGCCAGCCGCCGCCTCTCTGCGCGAGACGACTTGCACGGCACACGCAGGCCCGGCTGGCGCACGCAACAACGGCACGCGCTGTCGCTCGTGTCGGCTGTGGCGGTGGGGGGCACAGGTGGGGGGCACAGGTGGGGGCACAAGTGGGGGGCACAGGTGGGGGCACAGGTGGCAGTCTCCCGGCACCCCACCCCCCCAACAACCAATCCGTGTAGAGCGCGTCCCCCCCCACCAAACCGCAGTGGCCACCACTGCACCACCCCTCCTCCCCGGCTCCTGCATCAGCGGGGCTGGCGGGCAGCTGCCAACATCGGGGGTGGGGGCCATGTAGAGGTGGGGGTTGTGGGGGGGGGGCTCCAGACCCCGGGGTGGNCCCCCCCCCAACCCTCCGCCCCAGGGTGGGGGGGAGAGGGGTCTCAGTGCAAGGCCGGGCGACCGAGGAATGTAGCGGTGGCGGCTGAGACGAGACGCCGAGGAGACGGGGGCGTGGTGGGGGGGGGGTGGGGGGGACGTGGTGGGGGGGCGTGGTGGGGGGGCCGTGGGGGCTAGGTGGTGTCGGCAGGGTCCGCTGCCGGGACCCGCGAGGCCCGGAACTGGGGCGCGATGGCACGCGTGTCGGGGGCGGACTGCATCACGGGGATGTACAGGTCGTCCATGTTGGGCATCACCAGGATCTTCTGTACGGGGGAGAGAGGGCAGGAGGGAGGGGCACCGTTAGGTCACGGGGTGCGGGGTGGCGATGGGGTTGGGATGTGTTGTGTTGGTGATGGTGTTGGTGTTGGTGATGGTGGTGGTGATCGTGTTGGCGATGGTGGTGGTGATGGCGATGGTGTTGGCGATGGTGTTGGCGGTGGTGATGGCGATGGTGTTGGTGATGGTGGTGGTGATGGTGTTGGTGATGGTGGTGGTGATGGTGTTGGTGATGGTGTTGGTGATGGTGTTGGTGATGGTGGTGGTGATGGTGTTGGTGATGGGGTTGTACTCTCAGTGTCTGCGGTGACCCCGTGTGACCCCACGTGTATTCGTGTGACCCCCACGCGCGACACCCCCCCCCCCACCCGCGTGTGTGTGAGCGGCCCGGCACCTGGAACTCCTGCTCCAACTTGCTCTCGATCCACTCGGTGACGTGTGTGAAGGTCACCGTGCGCTCCCCCAGCTTGGGCCTCGCTTCAGCTCCAGCCGCGGCGGAGAGCGGAACCGTACCTGCTCACGCCACCACCACCGCAACCACCATCGCAACCACCGTCACCACTACTGCAACCACCACAACCACCGCAACCACCGTCACCACCGTCACCACCGCCGCCAACACCACAACCACCGTCACCACCGTTGCCGCCAACACCGCCATCACCGTCATCAGCACCACCGCAGCCACCACCACTACCGCCGCTACTGCAACCACCACAACCACCACCACCACCGCCACCAATAGCACCACCACCACCACCGCCACCGCAACCACCGCAACCAACACCGCAACCACCACCGCAACCACCACCGCAACCACCATCACCACCGCCACTACTACAACCACCATAACCACCGTCACCACCGCCGCCACAACCACCACAACCATCGCCACCACCACCGCAACCACCACCGCAACCACCATCACCACCGCCGCTACTGCAACCACCACAACCACCACCACCGCCACCAGCACCCTACCGCCGCCGCCATCACCGCTATCAGCACCACCACCACCACCACCACCGCAACCACGGTTGTGATCTCCACCACTGCCATCACCACCATCACCCCCCATCCCACCCACCCACTGCTCTGCTCTGCTCTCTACTTGCCGTCGCTGCCGATTTATATTTGGTGGTTATTTAAATGGCTCAAGATTTCTCTTTTCGCTTCGCCGCTGCGGCTGCTGCTTCCTCTGCCACCGCTGTTGAGATTCCCTGGCGACCCCCGGTCGACCACTCGGCGGCTCTTACACGCGAGACCCAGCCTCCTCTCCCTCACTCTCACCCCTTTTCCCCTTCTCTCCCTCTCTTTTGTTTACGATCGGAGGAAACAAGAAGATGCTCGGTGTAGTCGGCACTTTGCTTCGTTCATCTTTTGTTTTTAGTTTTTTTTAATGCTTTGCTTTATGTAACCCACCGCCCCCCCTTTTAAATGAAAGATTTAACAAAATATTTCTCGCTCTGCTCTCCTTACCCTTCCCTCTCTCTCTCTACCCCTCTCTCTCCCCCCCCTCTCTACCCCCTCTCTCTCTCTACCCCCTCTCTGCCCCCCTCTCTCTCTGCCCCCCTCTCTCTACCCCTTTCGTCCTACTCCATGTCGCTCTCTCTCTCTCTCTCGCTCTCTCTTTTTGTGTTAAACTACGACAAGTGCTGCATCTACACGCAGCCCTTCTCGCATTCCAACGGCCTCTGACGGGTAGCTCGGATCTGCATGCAGAGCTCTCCGTCATCTGCCTCCATCTCTCCCTCTCTCCTCTGATCTCTCCTCTCTCCCCTTGCCCGGCCCGGACGACGCCACCCAATCGGCACGCCAGCCTAGAAGACCCCTGACCCTGTGAACCCCGTCCCTGAACCTGAACCACCCCCGCACCACTCACCCACCACCGCCACCCCCCCCACCCCCAGCCGCCGGCAACGACAGCCGGATATCGCGAGGCTTTAGATCCCTGTGCACTGGGGGGTGTGTGGAGGGGGTGTGTGGAGGGGGTGTGTGGAGGGGGTGTGTGGAGGGGGTGTGTGGAGGGGGTGTGTGGAGGGGGTGTGTGGAGGGGGTGTGTGGAGGGGGTGCGTGGAGGGGGGTCACACCAGATTCTGTCGGTGGGTGGCGGCGGGATGTTGAGCGCCAGCGCGCCTGGCACTCCTGCAGCGACACGGTGAGCATGAGCGGCGTGTTGGACACCTCTCCATCTTCTTCTTGATGAACTCGTTCTCCGTGGCGCGCTGGAAGTAGCGCGACTTGGTGATCTTGTCCACCAGCCGCAGGATCTTGCTGCTCGTGCGGCCGCCGCCGCCACGAACCTACGGGCGGCGGCGAAGAGGGCAGACGCACGGTCAGCCGTCAGCAGAGCGCACGGGGGCTGTGTGCGGTCTGTGTGTGGGGTTGGTGGTGGGGGATGTGTGTGGGTCTGTGTGTGGGGTTGGTGGTGGGGCTGTGTGTGGGGTCTGTGTGTGCGGGCTGTGTGTGGGGTTAGTGGTGGGGGCTGTGTGTGGGGCGAGCGGTGCGGGCTATACGCTTGGCCAATGCCGTAGGCTGTGCTCGGCACTGCTGTGTAAGTGAGTTACCCCTGAAGCCCGGCTACCATGAGAATGAGTGAGCGAGTGACTGAGTGAGTGAGTGAGTGAGTGAGCGAGTNAGTGAGCGAGCAAGTGAGCGAGTGACTGAGCGACTGAGTGAGCGAGCGAGTGAGTGAGCGAATAACTGAGTGACTGATTGGGCGAGTGACCGAGTGGGCGAGTGACCGAGTGGGCGAGTGACTGAGTGAGCGAGTGAGTGAGCGAGCGAGCGAGCGAGCGACTGAGTGAGCAAGTGACTGAGCGAGTGAGCGAGTGAGAGAGTGAGTGAGCGGATGAGTGAGCGACTGAGTGAGCGACTGAGAGCGAGTGACTGAGCGAGCGAGCGAGTGACTAAGTGAGCGAGCGTTTGAGTGACCCGGGCTGACCCTCACCCCTCGGCGCCGGGTGTCTGGCTCTTGTCTCCGAGCGGGCCGGGCAGGTCGGCCGCTAGCGGCGCCGGCTCATCGTCCTCCTCGAGGATCCGGCGCTGGACGACTCCTCGTCGCTATCGGCCAGCGAGCACGCCTTGAGCCGCAGGCTGGACACCGGCATGCACGGAATGGCAAGCGCGGTACGTGACGCGCGGTACGTGACGCGCGGTACGTGACGCGCGGTACGTGACGCGCGGTACGTGACGCGCGGTACCACTCACAAATACAGCCACTCACGGGTACACCCATTCGCTCATATAAAGACAAAGATCCGCCGTATACCGCTTAATAATATTTGGGGGCAAGGGCTGTTTAGCGAGTTGCACCAATGAAGGCCGGCACGGCACATGAGAAGGTGAGATGGTCACCACCACGCCCAGCAACCCTCGTCTCCCGAGTGATGATGTTTTACACACCGCACACATGCACACGCACTTACCCACACGCACGCACGCTCGCTCATTCATCCGCCCTTTCACCCACCCGCCCCGCTCAAACATTTACGCATAGATACATCCATTCACTCACATGTGCACCGCTCGCTCAGCCATCTGCCTGCTCGCTCGCTTACCTATCCACCAGATCACCCGCTCACCCATTCGCTCATTCGCCCACCAACTCATTCATCCACCCGCCCACCGCTCACCCATCCGCCCGCTTGCTCACTCATCCACGCACCCACCCACCGCTCACCATCCGCCTGCTCGCTCACTCATCTACCCACCCGCTCACCCATTCACTCACTCGCCCGCCCACCCACTCATCCACCCACCCACCCGCTCACCTATTCGCTCACTCGCCGACCCACTCACTCACTCACTCATCCACCCACCTGCTCACTCGCCGACCCACTCACTCACTCACCTCACTCATCCACCACCCGCTCACCCACCCGCTCACGCCAGCACTCACCCCTCGTCGCTGGCGGCCTCCACTGCCTTGCCCAGGCGGGTGAGGTTCATCTTGGTCTCCAGCGTCATGGTGAAAGAGCCGGAGTAGGATACGTCCAGGTCCACCCACAAACCTGCAACACAAAGACAAAGGTCCCCGCTGTGTGTGGCCTGCAAACGGACCGTCGGGGCACGCGCTGCGAGAGCGACCAGCGCCTACGAACGCCGGCAACGGCACACGAGGGTTCATTTAGACGCTGTCTCCCCGACAGACCTGGTCTTCACCTGATGACGGCTGCTTGCGTTGTGGCCGAAACGTCGTGAGAATAATTTTATTGTGTTTTATTTTATTTTATTATTTTTATTGTTTCCATTTACGTGACTTTACCGAAAGAACCAAGAAGATGAATCCCTGCAGTCACGAAAGCTTTAAATCGAAATTTAAGTCACGTAGTAAAAAAATTAGATAAAAATCACGACGTTTCGGAGGCAACACAAGCCTCCGTCTTCAGGAACCGTCACAGCACGCTTTGTATCAAGTAAATGAGAAATTCCAAGAGACCCGACCCCGTATATATACTTGAGGGGGAAGCCAGGGCAGGCCCCTGGATAGGAGTTGTTTTTTATTATGATTATGGTAAGGTTGGTAACACACGGGGCTTGGCCGAGCACAGAGCCCGGCCGCCTTTGTCTTCCCGGCGCTGATGTTTCTCCACGATGCACCGTACTCGTTTTAAGGCTGAGCCGACCTAGAGCCTCAAGAACGGCTCAGAATTCATCACTTACGTTATTCATGAGCTCCCACACACACACAAAGTGTACGGGTCTCTATGCCAGTCCATGGTTCTCTATGCAGTCCATATTACACTGGTCAACAAAATAAACATTTCCGGCCTGGACTTTTGCAGCTGTACTAGACTAATTTCAGGGTGCCGATTCCAAATCGGATCTCAGATTTGCTCTATCACATCTCATTTTTATGCTTTCGGCATACCCCATTTTCATTGATTTTACCCGAAATTAATTCCGTCACTTATGATTGCAAGTTGTTGCGAGTCGGTGGCTGCTTTAGTGTTAAAATATGGTGCTGTATGTTTAGGATAGTGTGTTTACAATATCATTTTATGTAGATATCCACATTTTATATTTTTCTTCTGCAGTTTTTATTGAAAATGCAATATTTGATATCTCAAAAACCTGATGTGATAGACAAAAACTGATGCCAGATTTGGAATCGGCACCCCAAAATTACCTTAACACCGATGGAATACCTCGTGCCAGAAAAAGTGTGTTGACCAGTGTTATCAGAGGTGGGCCACTTTCGCCAATAAGACATCGCCAGCGTGCGGAGGGCCGCCACGAAGACGATGACGATGATGGGTGGTGTTTGTGAATTGTCGGGGGCCGTGTCCGTCTACAACCGGCACTTCCAGCGGGACACTTGTAGGCGGTGCGGGGTGGTGCGAGGTGGCACCGGCGCCGCTTACCCTGGTGGTCGACGGAGAGCTTGGTGGTGCGCAGGATGCGCGGCACGGAGGAGCCCATGTCCAGCTCGGTGAGGCGCAGCTCGTTCATGAAGTACGGCAGCTGCGGAGATCGGGAACAGCGCTAGTGGCTCCGCACAGACGGGCACGCTCAATACTCTGCGTGTGTCAGTGCGTGTGTTTACACACTTCACGTGGCCTCAAGGTGCACTTGGCCTGGCACAAGCGTCGTGGTGACGTCACCGCCACTTAGTGGCAAATGGCGGTTGTTGTTGTTGTGTGTTTACAAGTTGGCACAGTAGGGGGCACAGGTGGTGCATCAGCCAGTCATCTCGGTCATCTCAGTCAGTCGACCCGTGGCACCTGGGTCTGCCCCGTGACCTCCTGCCAGCGGGCGTTCGACACTTCACGTGGCCTCAAGGTGCACATGGCCTGGCACAAGCGTGGTGGTGACGTCACTGTCACTTAGTGGCGATCAGCGGTTGTTGTTGTTGTGTTTACAAGTGTAGTGTGATTGTGTGTGTGATTGTGTGTGTGATTGTGTGTGTGATTGTGTGTGTTGTGGGAGCGGTAGTGTAGCGGTTAGCGGCTGCGCTATGAATCTGGCGACCCGGGTTCGATTCCCGCTCACGGCTAACACCAGTGACGATTATCTGAACATGTCCTGGGCCTCCCCTAGGTCGACTCAGCCTTAAATGAGTACCTGGTGCGGTGTATAAACATCGCCACTGGGGAGACAAAGGTGGCGTGGTGCTGGCCACCCACCCCTGTGTGCCGTGGCGGCCGTTTAGAGGTGCTCGCTAGCAGCACTTGCCCGCAACAGCCTGTTAAGGCTACACGGGGGATCTTTGTCGTTGTGAGTGGATGGGTTACTCATGTACGAGCATGTATGTTGAACTTCTCTCGCACCGTACGTGGCCAACCGTGCTAACCGGGAGGTGCTGCTCCTAACATATTCGCTCGGCAAACGGAAGCCGATGCCGCTCGGCTCTGCGCCAGGAACGACGCGGAACCCGTCAACGACGCCGTGCCAGAGAATGTTGTACGCGCCACAGACCGCCAACGCACCTTGATCTTGCTGAGCTTCTTTTGGATCTTGCCCGAGACCCAGTCGGCCCAGTGCTTCTCCTGCAGGAAGTCCCAGAGGACGCGGCCCACCACGGCGTTGAGCCACGCCAACTGCGGGCCGCCCTCCTCGTCGTCACCGGGGCCGCCCTGCGCCGAAACGCGTCGCCCACGGCAAAAGTGAAAACGCGCTCTCGCTCTCTCGCTCTCTCTCCCCCTCTCATTGGACGATTTGCTCGCTCGTCCGCTGGGCGTGGTGCAGGTACCCACCCCCTCGTGTGCCGTGTCGGCCTTCATAGGTGCTTGCTAACGGCGCTTGCCCCAACAGTCTGCGAGTGTCCGGTTGATGTGTACGGGTGAGTGAGTCACCGTGCGGGTCTGCCTGAGCAGGCGAGTGTGAATGAATAAATGGATGAACGGGTGAGCGTGCGGGTGAGCGTACGGGCGAGCGTACGGGCGAGCGAGTCACCGTGCGGGCGTGCGTACGGGCGAGCGTACGGGCGAGCGAGTCACCGTGCGGGTGAGCGTACGGGCGAGCGTACGGGCGAGCGAGTCACCGTGCGGGCGAGCGTACGGGTGAGCGTGCGGGCGAGCGAGTCACCGTGCGGGCGTGCGTACGGGTGAGCGTGCGGGCGAGCGAGTCACCGTGCGGGTGAGCGTGCGGGTGAGCGTGCGGGCGAGCGAGTCACCGTGCGGGCGTGCGTACGGGCGAGCGTACGGGCGAGCGAGTCACCGTGCGGGCGAGCGTACGGGCGAGCGTGTGGGCGAGCGAGTCACTGTGCAGGCGTGCGTACGGGCGAGCGTGCGGGCGAGCGTACGGGCGAGCGAGTCACCGTGCGGGCGTGCGTGGGGCTGCTGTCGGCGCTGCGAGCCGGGCTCCGTGCCACGGTCCCCGCGGGCCCCGTGCCCTCGGCGTTCTCGGGGAGGAAGGGCGCCAGGTAGGCCACGTAGTCCAGCGCCCAGCGCCGCCCCGACCCCCGGCCTCTCGCGGCGGGGGCAAGGGTCGTCGCTGGCGGCGACGGCGGCGGCGAGCGGCCGCCCCTTGGCGTCGCTGCCGCTGCCCAGGCTGTTGTTGCGGCTGTGTGACAGTCGACCGGACTGGCTGTCGCTGCGGCTGTGTCCCGCCAACAGACCTACGGGTGGCACGAGCACAGGTAGCATCGGCAGCGGCAGCATGGCGATCGTGACCGCAGATTTCGTACACGCCATTTGGATCCAAAAGCATTGAGTGTAGCTGCCCCAGGGTGTTTGGGACCACCTCGGTATCGTCTCTTGGCATCTCCATTCCCTGCCACCCTCCGGCCTCATTCACACCGACTCGATTACTAGAACCACGAAAGTTTAAGCGCCTATGTCATTTTTACGACACGATCGGTAATTGTGTAATGCTTTGACGTCTGCCAATTGAGCCACCCTTGGGCTTCTGCTCAATGGGGAAATAAACTTCCGATTCTAACTTCTGATCATCAGGTGGCGGTGGCGGTGGCTGCCCCGTGATACTGCGCTGTGCGGAGGCAGCAGCAGCAGCGCGGGTTGTTGGATCACACACGGATCTTGCGAAAATCCCCTTCCCGTGGGTGGGCGTCGAGGAGGACACGACGGCGAGTCGGTCGTCGTGGTTGTACCGCCCTGCCGCCACCGCCGCCGTCACCACGGTGGCTATGAGATGTTAACTACCTCGCCTGGTATACAAGAGGTCGTGGGCTCGATCCCAACCCTGACGTCGCCTGCTGCTGTATACATGGAGTCTGCGTGCCTCTCTCTCTCATCATCATCACGGTGGCTAGGAGATGGTAACTACTCGCCTGGTATACAGGAGGTCGTGGGTTCGTTCCCGACCCTTGCAACCTGCTGTATACTTGGAGTTTGCGTGTCGCTCTCTCTCCCATGGTCGCGTGGATTTCTCTCCGGGTCCTCTGAGTTTTCCCCTCCACGTTTAGAATCAACCTCACACGTTCAAAGTATTTGGCTGCTGCTATAGATTTTCACGTGATGATGGTGAACCGTGGACCGGCCAAGACCGGGAATCGAACCTGTCAGGGCCTTGCCTGCTCCTCCTCCTCCTCCTGCCGCTCCCGCCCTCTTGAGCGCAGACGCTCGGAGAAACCGGCGGAACCACTCCTCCTTGTCGCGGCCCGTTCGCCCAAACAGGTAGAGCACCTTCTCCGGCCTCGCCTCCGTCTCCAGGGCAACCTCCGTGCCCACCGCACCGCCACCGCCACCGCCCCCCTCCACCGCCTCCTCCTCTTCGCCCCCTCCACCGCCGCCGCCACAACCGCGGCGCCCCCGCCGCCACGCCGCCTTGCTGCTGCTGCTCGGCATTTGGGAGGAGAGGTCGGGGGCGCGGCGGGGGGCGGTCGTCGTGGTCGCGGGCGCGCGACGCCAGCACGACGCAGATCGGGTATTTCTGGTTCCACAGCCGCTTGTTGGCGAGGCCGGGGGAACGAGGAACACCTGGGGGGGGGGGGCACGGAGGAGGGGGGTGATAGAGGTGCCAGGTAGAAGCTGTTATGATCGTTCTCAGAGATTCACTTCACTACATCCTACACGTTCACTCCAATCCCAAAGCACCGCTGCAATAATTCACTCCAATAAAAAATAAACAAGATTCTGCTCGACAGCGCCATCCGTCGCGTGCGCAGCAACGGATGGCGCTGCGACGCTCCAACCCGGCTGGCACCGGTGCCCGCGGGCGACAATCACCGCGGCGGCGATGGTGGTGGTGGCGGTGGCGGTGGTGGCGGCGGTGGTGGCGGTGGTGGCGGTGGTGGCGGTGGTGGCGGTGGTGGCGGTGGTGGTGGCGGTGGTGGCGGTGGTGGCGGACGACGGATGACGAGGTCGCCAGCCCGGGAGTGGGGGGTGGTGGGGGTGGTGGGGGTGGTCTTGTCGCGGGTAGCGCACCGTGACCCGAGTTCGATTCCCACTCACGGCCTCCAACACCGCCAGTGACAATTATCTCAACTGGTCCTGGGCCTCTCCTAGGTCGACTCAGCCTCAAATGAGTACCCAGTGCGGTGTGTAATAAACATCGCCACTGGGGAGACAAAGGCGGTCGGGGGGTAGGAGGGGGTGGTGGGGAGGGGTAGGTNGGGGGTGGTAGGGAGGGATAGGTGGGGGGTGGTGGGAGGGTATGAGGGGGGTGGTGGGAGGGGTAGGAGGGGGTGGTGGGAGGGTAGGAGGGGGTGGTGGGAGGGGTAGGTGGGAGTGGTGGGAGGGTAGGAGGGGATGGTGGGGGGGGTAGGAGGGGGGTGGGGGGTTTAATTTTCCCGAAATGAAATCTGTGTCGTGCCGTGCCCTCTGATTTACCGCGCTTGACGGACGGAGAGTCCGAGTAGTTTATTGTAATCGGGCAAGATGCCTGGCGGCGCCGCCGCTCTCAATACATCATGCGAGGGGCGGGGGGGAGATGATCGGAGCGAGGGTTCAAGCGTGGCCACGGGGCATCGCGGGCGAGCAGAGATCCGCACAGACGGGTGCACGAGCCCGCTCGCCAGTACCACCACAGCACCCCCGGGGACGATTGGGAGATTCGCTGGTTCTGTCATTGACTGGCACCGCGCGCCGAGCGTGTCCATCTCATCGACCACCAGCACACGATGCTCAACCACCACCGGTGCAGCTGGCAACAACTTCCACACACACTCAGACGACACACTCGCTCAACTTTTCACCCTCTCAGCCACCCGCCCACACATTACTCACCCACCCACTAATCAACACACTCAACAGACACACTCGCCCACCAACAATACACTCAACCACTAACTCAACCACTCACACACTTGGTTTCACTTCCCGTGTGGGAGGCAAAAACCCCCCCTCAGCAAACCCCCAATTTGTCACTTCGCACTCGCACGAGCTCTCATGCTCTCTCTCACGCCCCCTTATCCGAGAGGAGCTGCAGCCGGATCTGGTGTGCGTGTGTGTGTGCGTTTGTGTGTGTGCGTGTGTGTGTGCGCGTGTGTGTGTGCGTTTGTGTGTGCGTGTGCGTGTAGGGTAGCGGTTAGCGCTACGCTACGAACCCGGACGACCGAATTCGATTCTCGCTCACGGCCATAATCAGTGACGATTAATGGCACCGGTGCTGGGCCTCCACTAAGTCTACTCAGCCGCAAATTAGTACATGGAGCGGTGTATAAACATGGCCACTGGGGAGACAAAGGCGACCGGGCGTGGTGCTGGCCACCCACCGCCTCTCGTGTGTCGTGCCGGCCTTCATTAGGTACTTCTCGCTAGCAGCACTTGCCCCTACAGTCTGGTAAAGACCACACATGCGTGTGCGTGTCACACGCGCGTGTGACATGCATGTGCGTGTGTCGCGCGTGTGTGTGTGTTGCGCACGTGTGCTGTTCGCGCGCGTGTGTGTGTGTAGTGTGTGTAGTGTGTGTAGTGTGTAGTGTGGTAGTGTGTTGTGTGTGTGTGTGTGTGTAGTGTGTGGTAGTGTGTGTGTAATGTAGTGTGTGTGTAGTGTGTGTGTAGTGTGTAGTGTGTGTAGTGTGTGTTGTGTGTGTGTGTAGTGTGTGTGTAGTGTGTGTGTCGCACGTGTTGTTTGCGCGCGTGTGTATAGTGTGTGTCGTGTGTGTCGCGTGTGTGTGTGTCGCACGTGTCGTTCGCGTGTGTGTTTATAGTGTGTGTGTAGTGTGTGTGTGTAGTGTGTATGTGTGTAGTGTGTGTGTGTAGTGTGTCGTTCGCGTGTGTCGTTCGCGTGTGTCGTTCGCGTGTGTCGTTCAAAGTGTGTGTCGCTCGTGCGTGTGGTGTGTGTGTCGCGCGCGTGTCACCTGGCTGTCGGTGAGGTCGTAGTGGCTCTGCGCGATGAAGTGCGCCTCCTTGCGCGCCTCCCCGTAGAGGGCGCGCCGTGGCAGGTTGCGCAGCGGCCGCGACAGGCGCAGCGTGGAGCCCTCGAGGCGCACGAACACGGAGCGCGTGAGCGCCGCGTGGTACGTCTCGGCGTCGTAGCCGCTCAGCTCGTTCATCCAGCCCTGCCGCACCACCCGGCGGGTCAACCGGCGCGTCGACCGTCGCATCAACCGTCGCATCAACCGTCGCATCAACCGTCGTGTCGACCGCCCCGTCGACCGCCCGTCAACCGTCGCATCAACCGTCGTGTCAACCGCCCCGTCAACCGCCCCGTCAACCGTCGCGTCGACCGCCCCGTCGACCGCCTGTCAACCGTCGCATCAACCGTCATGTCAACCGCCCCGTCAACCGTCGCATCAACCATCGTGTCGACCGCCCCGTCGACCGCCCTGTCAACCGTCGCATCAACCGTCATGTCAACCGCCCCGTCGACCGTCGCATCAACCATCGTGTCGACCGCCCGTCGACCGCCCCGTCAACCGTCGCATCAACCGTCGTGTCAACCGCCCCGTCAACCGTCGCGTCGACCGCCCCGTCGACCGCCCTGTCAACCGTCGCATCAACCGTCATGTCAACCGCCCCGTCAACCGTCGCATCAACCATCGTGTCGACCGCCCCGTCGACCGCCCTGTCAACCGTCGCATCAACCGTCATGTCAACCGCCCCGTCAACCGTCGCATCAACCATCGTGTCGACCGCCCCGTCGACCGCCCCGTCAACCGTCGCGTCGACCGCCCCGTCGACCGCCCCGTCGACCGCCCCGTCAACGGCCCGCGGCCGCCGTGTCTGCTACAAACTGAACTATTGAGTACAAACTCTTAGGTTTTTTCGGTAAAGTCACGTAGGTAAAAAAAATTAATACAAGCAAAAATAGAAATAAAATAATAAATCACAACGTTTCGGAGGCAATACAAGTCTCCGTCATCAGGTGGGACCGTCACAGCTAAATTTACTGCATCAAGAAATCCTACTTATTGTTTACCTACGTGACTTTAGCGAAAAAACGAGTATAAATCCTTGCAGTCACGAAAGCTTCAAATCTAGAATATTTAATAAAAATTTTTTATTTTGCCGTCACAAATGAGAGCTCACCGAAGTGGCTTGTCATTGCCGTCGTGGTCGTGTGTAGATCTACAGCTGTAGCCAAATGCTCAAACGCGTGGTGACGTCGATGATAAACGTAGGAGGGAAAAAACGGAGGACCCAGAAAAAACAATCCACGCGGCCACGGAAAGAGACACGCAGGCATCAGGGTTGGGATCGAACCCACGACCTCCTGCATACCAGGCGAGGTAGTTAACATCTCCTAGCCACCGTGGTGGCAGCATCGTAGCCTGCCGCACGACCACGGCCACCACCACGACATCCCCGATTAGCACGGTTGGCTACGTACGGCGCGAAAGAATGTTCAACGTACGTTTGTACACCACCACCACGCTCCTGGTCTCGTCAACGTTGGCACCCACAACACATCATCCACCACCACCACCACCACGCAAGACGACCACAACGGCACCATCGCAGCCACCGCAGCCTCCGCTCTGCCCTCGCCGCTCGGTTGGGTTCGCGGTTGCGCCGTACCCGGTAAATCTCCGGCTCTCGGACGTCGAGCTTGGCGCCGGCTCGCTCGCGCCCCTCCAGCGCCAGGGGGCGGCGCCGGTAGCAGCGCCGCGGCGACGCCGTCAACCACACCAACGCCACGGCGATGGCGAAGCCCAGCGCCAGCCCCAGCGCCAGCCCGCAGGCGTACTGCGGCAGCGGCAGCACCTGGTACGCGTACACCAGCAGCGCCAGCGCGGCCAGCCGCCACGCCGGCGGGCGAGGCAGCGCCGGCGCCCGCCCCGCGTCTCCGCCGGCGCCGCCCTCCTCCTCCTCGTCGTCCAAGTCGCGGTCGGCCAGCTCCGACTCGGGGGAGTCCTTGCCGCGCCGGGCGTCGGGGTCGCCGGCGCCGGCGGTGGGTCGGCGGCGTCGGACGGCGCCGAGGGATCGGCGTCCGCGGCGAAGTCCTCGTCGTCGTCGTCGTCGTGGCGGCTCGCGAGCTCCGACAGCGACAGCTTCTCGGGGAATCCGAGCGGGAAGCGGTCGCGGGCGGCGCCGGCTTCCACCGCCGCCGCCGCCGGCGGCGCTGCTGGCGCTGGGGACAAGCGGGGGAGGAGAGGCATGGCGGCGGAATCGTGACCTCCGCCGCGTGGCGGGAGCGCACGGCGTGACGCGCGCAGTCACGTCATCGTCGACGGCAACCCTTGGAGCGCTGGGTTTGTTGTTTTGTTTATTGCCAGGTTTTTGGCAGGAACCCGCGCTTAGAGCAACTTCACGCTGCAGCTTACCGCGACCCCGTTGCCGTGACCCCCGTTGCCGCGACCCCGTTGCCGTGACCCCCGTTGCACACAAACGACTGGAACGAATGCACACTCCGCCTCAGGTGATATATGCGAATGCGAGTGAGCCTGTGCCTTGTGTGCGTTCGTGTGTGTGTGGGGAGCGGTAGCTGCTCCCGGCCAACATCGGTGATGATTATCTGAAAACGGTCCCGGGCCTCCCCTTAGGTAGGCTCAGCCTTAAACGAGTACCTATTAAGAGTGCGTAACTATCCGCACTGGGGAGACGGCGGTGGCCGGGCATGGTGGTTCCCCGGCCGCCCCACCCCCATCGTGCCACGGTGAGCACCGTTCACGGCACTTGCCCCGGCAGCCCGCGTGGGCTACACGGTGGGGCGGGGACCTCTGCCTTTGCATTCGTTTCGTCGACCGCTCACCTGCGGGCGCCTCGTCCTCCGCGGCGGAGGTCGCGGGGCCCGGGCGGCGTTGCCGGGCGACGCCTCGCCGGGCCGGGCCCGCCGGCGCCGCGTGGCCTCGCCGTCGGAGCCGGGACGGGCCCCGCGGGCCGGGCGGGCGCCGTCGCCCGCGGCTGTCGCGGCGCCAGCGGATGCCGGCGAGGAGGCGGCAGACGATGAGGAGGAAGCGGCGGTGACGGCGTCGTCCACATCGCACCTGCACCTCCCACGGGGTCAAGGTGAGGTGGAGTCACATGAGTCATGGGGTCATGGGGTCATGGACGACATGGGGTCAGCCTGGGGTCAGCGTGGGTCAGTCAGGGTCAGCGTGGAGTCAGCCTGGGGTCAGCCTGGGTCGGCGTGGGGTCAGCGTGGGGTCAGCGTGGAGTCAGCGTGGGGTCAGCCGGCGTGGTATTGTAGGGGTGAGCGTGTGATCACGAGGCTCGCGTGCCCTCACCGCGCCGCGTCACCGGTGGCGACGGCCGCGCCGTCCGCGCCGGGGCTGCTGTACATCACGGCGAGCTCGGTGGCGCCCGGCTCGGCGTTGTGTCGGCGCGACGAGGAAGAGGCGGTCGCCGCCGCGCCGGCGCCGCCGCCGCCCGCGCCGGTCTCCTCGCCGGCCATGATCTTGCTGAGCAGCAGCATGGGGTCGTGGATGACCTCGGAGAATCGCCGGCGCGTATCCTCGATGCGCGACTCCACCTCGGGCACGCGGAAGAACGACGCGCGCCCGTCCGAGGGCGACGGCAGCGGCGACGACGGCGCCGTCTTCGAGTCGCCGGCGCCGTTGGCGAGCGACGAGCCCAGCGCCGACGACACGGTCATGCGCGGCTGCGTCAGCTGGCGCCACAGCTGCAGGTTGATGCGCGACGAGTCGCCGCCGGACGCGGGGCGCGCGGGGCCGGCGCCGCGGCCGTCGGCGCCGGCGCAGTCGTCGTGGGGCAGCGGTCGCCTCCGTCCTGCACGTCAGACGACAGCGACTTGACGAGGTTGATGAGCTTCTTTGGCTTCAGCGACGACGACGACGACGACGAAGAGGAGGGGGTGGTGGTGGTGCAAGCGCCGTCGACGCCGGCGCCTCCACCTCGGCGCCCAGCGACTTCACGAGGCTCATGAGCGGCCGGGCGACGGCGAGGGTGTGCGAGGGCGACACGCGGCTCACGGCGCCGCTCGCCGCGGGCGGCTCCCCCGCCGGCGCCCCCCGCACGGTGCTCACCGGCGGCCGCGCGCCGTCCAGCGCGAACAGCGCCGGCGCGGGGTCGGCGCCGGCGGCTGCAGCGAGCTCACGGCGGGGCTGGAAACCGACGGCCGATCCCCGGTTCCGCTTTTTTGGCGGCGCCGGCGGCGCCATCGTCGCGGCGTAGCAGCAGCGTGGTGGCGCCGGTGTCGCAATCCTCGTCCTCCTCGGTGATGGCGGAGGCCGAGAAGTGGATGGCGAGCGACTGGCGCGACGCCGAGCGCTGCACCTGCAGCACCGGCTTCACCGGCCGCTCGCCGGCGCCGCCCCCCAGCGCGGCGGGGGCCGCTCGCGCCGGGCTCGTCATGGCCACCTGGCGGGGTCGCAGGGGGTCACACGGGGTCACACACGGGGTCACACACGGGG
Organism: Lethenteron camtschaticum; assembly: GCA_018977245.1. Taxonomy (NCBI): domain Eukaryota; kingdom Metazoa; phylum Chordata; class Hyperoartia; order Petromyzontiformes; family Petromyzontidae; genus Lethenteron; species Lethenteron camtschaticum. The sequence continues at coordinate 6,350,698 of MU249627.1, forward strand.
TCACGCTGACCGCACAGGGGCTCGGGGTGCTCCCCACGATGCGGCGAGCAGCAGCAGCAGCAGCAGCAGCTGGCGCCCGTGAGCGGCGTGCGAAGTCCGCTGGGTGCGCAGCAGGAGCGCGAGTACAGTGCACGGCGGTCACCAGGTGGTTGGTGGTGGTGGTGGTGGGGGGGGTCAAGGATCACTTCGGGCCTCGCGCCGATCAGCTGAGCCGCGTGACTCACGCCACGTCACTTCCGTCCCCGCTGCCTCCGCTCCTCCACACCCCCCTCCACCCCCACCCCCCTCCACCCACCACCCCCCTCCACCCACCACCCCCCTCCACCCACCACCCCCTCCACCCCCACCCCCCTCCACCCTCCACCCGCCTCCACCCCCCACCCCCTCCACCCCCACCCCCCTCCCCCCCACCCCCTCCACCCACCACCCCCCTCCACCCCCACCCGCCTCCACCCCCCACCCCCCTCCACCCCACCCGCCTCCACCCCACCCCCCTCCACACCCACCACCCCCCTCCACCCACCACCCCCTCCACCCACCACCCCCCTCCACCCACACCCCCCTCCACCCCCACCCGCCTCCACCCACCACCCCCTCCACCCCCCACCCCCTCCACCCACCACCCCCCTCCACCCCCACCCCCCTCCACCCACCACCCCCTCCACCCCACCCCCCTCCACCCACCACCCCCCCCCCACCCCCCTCCACCCACCACCCCCCTCCACCCCACCCCCCTCCACCCACCACCCCCTCCACCCCCACCCCCCTCCACCCACCACCACCCCCTCCACCCCCACCCCCCTCCACCCCCACCCCCCTCACCCACCACCCCCCTCCACCCCACCCGCCTCCACC